>CM038627.1:2910681-3015681 GCA_021554675.1 Leuciscus idus
ACACACACACACACTAACTGTGAGTGTTGTTGTGTCTGCAGACACCGAGGGCTGTGAGCACGACACAAACACACACACACACACACACACACACACACTAACTGTGAGTGTGTTGTTGTGTCTGCAGACACCGAGGGCTGTGAACACGGCTGGAAGAAGTTCCACGGCCACTGTTACCGTGTGTTCCCGCGCAGACACACCTGGGAGGATTCGGAGAAGGACTGTCGGGAACACAGCGCTCACCTGACCAGCGTCACTTCCTCTCTGGAGCTCGACTTCCTCAACGGTCCGTCAGCGCTTCCCTATCGGACACAGTACTGCCATCATGGGCTATTAGGCAGAGCAGAAAACATGTCATGGGTCTTACGATTTCACTATTCTATGGAAGCTTGTGTTTTTCCACAGAATAGAAAAAAGTGTGAGATATAAACTCTTAATTCTGACTGTTTTTCTCGCAATAGCATGTTTATATCACGCAATTGGGAGTTATAAAGTCAGATTTGCATGATATAAAGTTGCAATTGTGAAAAAAAAATTGTAATACAGAATCAAATCATTGATTTGAATCTCAGAGAGAATCGGATCAAATCGAATCATTCTGAGTTTGCAAAAAAAATCCAGAATCGAATCGAATCAAAATCTATGAATTGTGAATCGGATCGATTTTCTGTCTACCCAAAGATTCAAAACACTAGTCATTTAAAGAAAAATATGAAACGCACTGAACAAGCAAAGCACATGCAGTTTGTGAACTGATGAAAAGCTACTAATTAAATCATAAAAAAAATAAAAAAAATAAAAATGAATGTCATGTGACCATTAACAGACACCAGAGAACCGTGAAGATGCGAATGTGCTGTTAAATCATTGAAATATTAACTTAACATCTCAGAAAGACTTTAAGTACATCATTTATCTGGCTAAAAATCACTTCTGGAGAGACTGACGTGAGAAATCTTCTGGTTTTTCATCATGTTTCAGGTCTGGGTCATGAAAACGTCTGGATCGGTTTGAACGATCGTACAGTTGAAGAGGATTTCCAGTGGACTGATGGAATGGACGTTGTGAGTCTTTTTTAATATACTTATTAATCCAAAAAATAAACATTGGTAAACATAACTTGTACGTCCACATGTAGAGTGTGTTCAGCTCTTGTGAATGAAATCAAACTCTCAAACCACATTACGTATGTCTGCATGCACTCATATATGTCAGAAGAGCTTTTTAATCAAATATTTAATAAACATTTAGGGCCCTATCTTGCACCCAGCGCAATTGACTTTGTACAGCGACGCATGTATCATTCCTATTTTGCACCCGCGCACAGCGGACTTTTCCCTCCACAGACGCACGCCGATAAACTAGGGAATGAACTTGCGCTCCCGGGGGCGGTTCAGCGAAAAGAGGAGGCGTGTTCCGGCGCAAACGTTCCCTGGTGCTATTTTGCAGTTTCAGAAAACAATATCGCCACAGACCAGGAGAAACCTAGTCTAAAGTCAGTGGCGCATTATTCAGATGCTATTTTAAGAGCGCATGCTTGGCCATAATGTAGCGTGTGCACAACGCGCATACACTTTGATTCTCTCATCTACACAAAAGCAGCCGTTTTCATTTTTGCAAATCATACATTATTACGATAGATAGATAGATAGATAGATAGATAGATAGATAGATAGATCGACAATTTATTATAAAAGCATACATCTAGCTTACACATTTACCCAAATTATTATACGCCTGTTTAACGGAAGTTAATTTGGGTGTGTTTCTCCGTCCCCAATGTCACTTCTCTGTGTTTTACGGCCCTGACGAGAACGTCGGTCTCCTCGGCTGTGAACCGCTCCTGGCGTGCGTCTGGCAAATCCGCCGTTATAGTAGCAATCCGCCATGGAACAAGCGCGCCTGCTCTTAAAGGGAATGTGAGATGATGCTCTGATTGGTTTATTTCACGTTACGCCCAAACCACACCTATGAGTAATGAAGCTACTTCAGACCAACACATTTTAGATTTGCGTCGAGATCCGCCCACAAAGTTACTTGCGTTTCGCGTTTGATACTTGCGTTTCAGATCGTTAAAATAGGGCCCTTAGTCTCCTCCACTTATAAACTGATTATTTTGATGTGCATGTGAACAAAGCTTCTGTTTCACACATTGGCTGCAATCAGACATGGGCAGTATTTCAATTAAATGTATTTTAAATATGTATTTAATTACTTTAGTGTATTTTGTAATTTGTATTTTGCAGGTGTGGAAAAAATAAAATGTAGTTTGTAACAAAATATTTTGAGGGAGTGTATTTAGAGTATTTCAAATACTTAAATACTTAAGAAAAATCACCATATGCTTATCACCATAGTAAATGATTTTGCCATATTTTCGGTTTGATGTTGGCAATGGCAATGTCCAGGTTAGATGCACGAAAATCACGTGACACCCTGTAGACCGGGCTCCCTCCAAGAAGTGAATGAGTTTTGAACACTGGAGAAGAACTGGCGCTGCTCCTCTTAAAAATGGCATTAAAGGGTTAGTTCACCCAAAAATGAAAATTCTGTCAGTAATTCCTCACCCTCATGTTGTTCCAACCCCGTAAGACCTTCGTTCATCTTCGGAACACAAATGAAGATATTTTTGATAAAATCTGAGTGCTGGATCACTCCTCCATAGGCTTCTAAGACACTATAACTTGCTGGCCCAGAAAATGTATTAAAGAGATCGTTAATATAGTCCAAGTGACTCCAGTGGCTCAATCTTTTCCTTCTCTCTGGGACTCAAGTTTTTTCATGTAGTATAACTGCGCAGCACGTCTGTGTTGTACATCACACGTAGGCTCACTATTGGCCGACGCTGGTCATGTGTGTGATGCGTGTGACGTACAACACAGACGCGCTGCACTTAAACACTACGTGAACTAACCCGAGGCCCAGAGAGAAGGAAATGAATAGTGGAATAAAGTTGTTATTTTTGTTTTGTTTTTGTGGACAAAAAGTATTCTTACCGCTTTATAAACTTAAGATTGAGCCACTGGAGTCACTTGGACTATATTAACGATCTCTTTAATAACTTTTCTGGGTCAGCAAGTTATAATGTCTTAGAAGCCTATGGAGGAGTGAGACAGCTCTCAGATTTCATCAAAAATATCTTAATTTGTGTTCCGAAGATGAACGAAGGTCTTACGGGGTTGGAACAACATGAGGGTGAGTAATTACTGACAGAATTTTCATTTTTGGGTGAACTAACCCTTTAAGATTATTGTGGGAGTATTTTTGTATTTTCAAAATACTAATTACTTGTATTTTATTTAAATACATTTTTCACATCAGTATTTTGTATTTTATTTTGTTACATTTCATGAGCCAGTATTTGTAGTTTGTAACAAAATAGTTTTTGATGTATTTGTGCCCACCTCTGGCTGCAATAATCTGACAGTTATAAGAAGACAATATCCAGTTTTTTTTGCATGTGTTATTTATCCCATTCAGATTTCAGTGCATGTTCTTATTACAAATGTGAGCTCATTTGTAATTGTAAAATAGCTCATTTTAAAAAAAGGAATATATTTTATATATTTTAAATATGAGGGAAGAACAAAACACTAAACTTGGTTAAGGTATTTATGTGATCAAATTAATTGGCAAAAAAAAAAAAAAAATCCGCTACAGGTTTTATTTTACTATGCAAAAAAATGCATAGAATAACAAAAAGCGGCCAGTAAATGCATTCATAATCAGTTTTTATTTCATATTTGTCTGTTTTATCTCTTGTTTTTGCATGTGTTCATAACTTCTTTGTATGACAGCCTGGTCAAAAATTCTGTTGCACATTTGTCATGTTTCATTGCGTTATTATCACAAAATAAAACAATTGATTTTAAGCACAATGCAATATGCTTACAAAAACTTTAACACATTTTTAATAATATTTGAATAAAGGGTGAAGATGTCAGTTTTCCTCGGCCGGACCTCACTTTTGCCCACTACCATAGATGTGTTTCATACAAATTTTGCCAAAAATCAGCACTTTGAAAAACACTTTTGAGTGTCAGGTGAAAAAACATGAAATATGAAATGCATGGACTGGAAAGTCTACTCGTAATTAGCATTAGCATTAGCATTTACTGTGATGAGCTCTGACGCAGGTGTACGAGAACTGGCGGGAGAATCAGCCGGATAATTTCTTCGCGGGCGGAGAGGATTGTGTGGTGATGATCACTCGAGAGGACGGCAAATGGAACGATGTTCCCTGCAACTACAACCTCCCCTACATCTGCAAGAAGGGAACAGGTGAGAGAGACTGTGTGACGACGACTGCTCAAAACACTGGGACTTTAAACTGATCAGAAGTGACAGTAAAGACATTTATAATGTTACAAAAGATGAAATTTCAGATAAACGCTGTTCTTTTGAACTTTCTATTCATCAACTAATCCTGAAAATAAAATGTATCACAGTTTCCACAGAAATATGAAACTGTTTTCAACATTGATAATGATAAATGTTTCTTGAGCAGAATTTATTTTATTTTTTTAAACACAGCTTACAAAAAAAGTTTAAGCAGCACAACATTGATAATAAATCATCATATTAGAATGATTTGTGAAGGATCATGTGACACTGAAGACTGGAGTAATGATGCTGAAAATTCAGCTTTGATCACAGGAATAAATTACACTTTACTATTAAATTATTCAATTAAATTGTAATAATATTTCACAATTTTTACTGTATTTATGATCAGATAAATGCAGGCTTGTTAAGCAGAAGAGACTCTTTCATAAGCATTAAAAACTTTTACCAACCCCAGCCTTCTGAAGTGAGCATATGCAGTATACACACACACACACACACACACACATTTATCAATGTCCAAATATATGATCATCCAACACACATTCACTTCACTGACACACACCTCAGAACGAGTCATGTTTCCAGTTTAAGTGGTTATTGATCTCTCTCTCTCTCTCTGTGTGTGTGCGCGTACGTGCGTGTGTGTGTGTGTGTGTGTGTGTGTGTGTGTGTGTGTGTGTGCATGTGTTTGAGCTTCACTTAATAAACTGCATGAAGATCTAAACATCACATTGACTTGTCGTCTCCTGTAGCAGTTTTGATCTCGAGTCTCGACAGTAAAGCAGATTATGTGTGTATCGATGTGTCTATAAGAGTCTCAAACACTAATACAGTGTAAAGTCAGCGTGTTGTTTAGCTCTCGTATCACTCGCGAGGAGAAACTCTGAGTTCAGCACCTCAGGCCTGCATTTCAATGAATGAGAGACGCTGATTCTCAGAGAACACACTCTTTCACTCCTCAAAACAAGGACGTCTCAGTTTTTAGGGCCGAGTTTTCAAACCCCTTTGAGAAGGTCTGAGACTGTGGATTTAAGCTCTGGGCTCGACACTACACTTCCCACGATGCCGTCCTTTGTGGCGTCTCCGGGACCCAGGCGTTCCTGACGCCAGAGAGCAGATTTACTGCTGAGCCGGTGGCTTCCTGTCTGTGGAAATAAAGCTCATTGTCTGGAGACGGAGCGCTTGTGCCAGGACTTCATTTCATTTATTTCAAAAGGTTAACATTTATTTAAAAAAAATCGTATTTTCCTTCCTGAAACCTGACATATTCAGATTAGTGCTCGATAAATAAAGGTTTCTCAGGGACTGATTGTGATGGGGTCAATTTGATCTGCGTTCAATTTTCAACGTTTTTTTCTTTCTTTTTTCTTTCTTTTTTCCTCCTTTAGGAATGTGCTTGCACGTCTTCCACACACACAGTATTGGCCAAAAGTGATGTTCACAGGGGATATTTGTCTTTAATGACCCTACAAGTCATTAATCAAAATCTTGTATTTTGATTAAACCATCAAAATACAAGAAAAATATTTTATATATTTTAAACATGAGGGAAGAATAAAACACTAAACTTGGTTAAGGTATTTATCTGACACAATTCATTGAAATACAGCTACAGGTTTTATTTTACTATGCAAAAAATAAATTAAAAATGCATAGAAAAACAGAAAGCTGACATGAAGAAGCAAACATAATCAGTGTTAATGTTTGGCTGGTTCTCTCTTGATTTTGCATGTGTTCATAATTTCTTTGTATGACAGGCCAAAAAATTGTGCTGCACAATTTTGTTTTATTATGTTATTATCACAAATAAAACAATTGATACCAAGCACAACTATGCAATATGCTTCCAAAAACAAATTTTTAAAACAATATTTGAATAAAGGATAAAGATGTAAATTTTCCTCGTGTTTTTTTTCACATTTAAATTACATCGTTTCCATGCAATTTGGCAAAAATCTGCACTTTGAAAAACAGCAGAGAGTCAGGCGAAAAACTGAAAAAAATATTGTAGCTTGTCAAACACTTAAATATGAAATGCATGAGAAATTGTCAAATTTTAGACTGGGGGCCCTATTTTAACGGTCTGAAACGCAAGTATCAAATGCGAAACGCAAGTAACTTTGTGGGCGGATCTCGACGCAAATCTAAAATGGGTTGGTCTGAAGTAGCTTCATTATTCATAGGTGTGGTTTGGGCGTAACGTGAAATAAACCAATCAGAGCGTCATCTCACATTCCCTTTAAGAGCAGGCGCGCTTGTTCCATGGCGGATTGCTATTATAACGGCGGATTTGCCAGACGCACGCCAGGAGCGGTTCACAGCCGAGGAGACCGACGTTCTCGTCAGGGCCGTAAAACACAGAGAAGTGACATTGGGGATGGAGAAACACACCCAAATTAGCTTCAGTTAAACAGGCGTATGATAATTTGGGTAAATGTGTAAGCTAGATTTATGCCTATTTTTTCACATCTTCATGGACACAACAATGATTTCCCTCCTGTGGAATATTTTTCCTTGTAATTATGTATGGTTTGCAAAATGTGAACTGCTGTGATGAGACTGTGTAGATGAGAGAAGCAAAGTGTATGGCGTTGTGCACACACTACATTATGGCCAAGCATGCGCCCTTAAAATAGAATCTGAATAATGCGCCACTGACTTTAGACTAGGTTTCTCCTGGTCAGTGGCAGAATTGTTTTCTGAAACTGCAAAATAGCACCAGGGAACGTTTGCGCCGGAACACGCCTCCTCTTTTCGCTGAACCGCCCCCGGGAGCACAAGTTCATTCCCTAGTTTACCGACGTGCGTCTGTGGAGGGAAAAGTCCGCTGTGCGCGGGTGCAAAATAGGAATGATACATGCGTTCGTGTACAAAGTCAATTGCGCTGGGTGCAAGATAGGGCCCTAAATGTTTATTCGTAATCGAAGACTCGTCTCCTGAATCATCCAAGGAGAATTTGCTGTTTCTTCTATTTGAGTTTCACAGTCATATAAATTATGTGAAAGGATGTTTTTGGTTGTTAGTGTTTGTTGGATCTCAGTAATTAATCTACACTGGAATAAGTGTGAGAAAAGTCTTATCCAGACATAACACAGAGACTCTTACACCAAGTATAAATAGCAATAAATACTAAAAGTGTAAAAATTTATACTAAGTTGTATTTATTTGTATTGCACCTCAGTGAAGTATTAAAAAAATAAATAATTTTGAACATAAAAATGTGGAAATTATAGAAATTGTAATACCTTTGTCACATTTTATATCTTTAGTCTCTGACAAGCTACAATAGAGGTTTTCTGTTTTTTACATGAATCTTTAGTGTTTTTCATATTGTCTGTTTTTGGCGAATTGCATGGAATCCATTGGGGGTGAGTGTGACCGGTGACTTGTGACCTGTACTCTTTTTAACAGCACAGGACAGTCAGTCCAGTTATGTTTTGATGTTTTGTGCATGATTATGATGAGTTGAGCACTGATGTGTATAATGTGTTGTGTTTGCAGTGATGTGTGGGACTCCTCCGGCCGTAGACAACGCCTCTCTGGTGGGCCGGCGCCGCTCGCACTACGACCTCCACGCTGTGGTGCGATACCAGTGTGTCGACGGCTTCTTCCAGCGCCACATTCCCACCATCCGCTGCCGGCCCAGTGGAGTCTGGGAGAGACCCAAGATCATCTGTACTAAATGTGAGTCTCGACATGCTTCTCTCAATAGATATAAGCTACTTTTGATAAGCTTGAGCCTTAAAGGTGCAGTGTGTAATATTCAGGAGGATCTGTAGACAGAAATGCAATATAATATACATAACTATGTTTTCAGTGGTGTATAAAGACCTTACATAATGAACCGTTATGTTTTTATAACCTGATAATAAGCAGGTCTCGGGTCTCCTTACATCAACATGTTTCTACGGTGGCCCTAAACGGACAAACGCGACATCACTTCCTGTCAGCCACCGTAACTTCTGTTGGGTGCAATTCACAACCTCACCACTAGATGCGCTAAAAATTACACACTGCACCTTTAAATAAAAATAATATTGTAGAACCTGCTTTATTGATATAGCGTTGAAAAAATTTGAACTATATTAACGCCCAGCAATATATTAAAAGTTGTATATATAATACAACCTACTTTATCTGCATACATACAGTATACTCATGCAAAGCTATATATATACTATATGGAAAACATCGGCTTGTGATTGTTTATCACAGTACTTATATAGTAATGGTCAAAAGTTTGGAAACATTGCTATTTTTAATGTTTTTTAAAGTCTCTTATGCTCATCAAGCCTGCATTTATTTGAACAAAAAGACAGGAAAAAAACAGTAATATTGTAAAATATTATTAAAATTTAAAATAATGGTTTTCTATGAGAATATATAGTAAAGTGTAATTTATTCCTGTGATCAAAGCTGAATTTTCAGCATCATTACTAATCATTCTAATATGATGATTTATTATCTAATTTTATAAGTTAAAATTAGTTAGAAGTTGTGCTTCTTAATATTGTTTTTATAACCTGTGGTACTTTTTTCAGGATTCTTTTATGAATTAAAAGTTGTAAAAGAACAGAATTTATTTAAAATATAAATCTTTTGTAACAATAAACACTACCGTTCAAAGGTTTGCGGTCAATCATTTATTTTTATTTTTAAAAGAAATTAATACTTTTATTCAGCAAGGATGTGTTAAATCGATAAAAGGTGATATTAAAGATTCATATTGTTAGAAAAGATTTCTATTTTGAATAAATGCTGTTCTTTTTAACGGTTTATTAATCAATAAATCCTGAAAAAAAAATCACAGGTTATAAAAAATATTAAGCAGCAAAATAATAAATCATCATATTAGAATGATTTCTGAAGGATCATGTGACACTGAAGACTGGAGTAATGATGCTGAAAATTCAGCTTTGATCACAGGAGTAAATTACATGTGAAAGTTTTTTAAAATAGAAAACCATTATTTTAAATTGTAATAATAATTCACAATATTACTGTTTTTACTGTATTTTTTGTTTGTTTTTCTTTCAAAAACATTAAAAATAGTAATATTTACCAACTTTTACTATAGTAACTTTTTACCAATACTGTATGTCATCCCAAAAATGTAAACTGTGTTATTGCACAGCTCTACATATAAACTTGGACATATATTATATCCACCTTTATTCATATACATAAAGTACACTCACATAAAGCATTATAAACTATATAGAAAATCTCAACTCTAATGAAATGATATTTTCATAATGATCAGAAGTGTTTAATAACTGGTTAGTTTGGTCCTGTAGCTCAGCAGAACATGACGCTTGCAACGCCAAGGTTCGATTCTCAAGGAATGCGTGAATGTAAATGTATATGCAAAGCAGATGTAGTCATGTGACGGTGTGCTCTCCCTCCAGCACGGCGATCTCACCGTTACCGTCGGCAACACCACAGATCCCGGCGCGAGCATCGAAGACACCGGAGACACGGATCCGGGCACAGGGGGCGGAGCTAAACCAGCAGGGGTCGTGACCTCTGACCCCGTGACATCTGTTTCGGTGTTTCCCTGTTCAGAGGAAACGCAACAGACGGAAAGGACAGAAACTATCACTCCTCCTCTTCTCTCGTTTATACCGCCGTTTTTTAGCTCATTTAGGTTTCATTAACTCGCCGTTCATTAGAATAACGTACTGACGGTTATTTGACGCAAGGATCCAGGCGAAACAAACGCCTCCTCCTGCTCTTCATCTTTTGGGATAGTTGTGTTTGTTTGTTTAGGCGATGAAGGTTTTAGTAGCTCATGCTCATAGATTTCTTTGTGGGATTTAATGCTTTAATGAAAAAGTCCCCAAAATGAAAGAACTTCCCCCTTCATATCTGTGAAATAAGACGCTCTTGTACTCAGTCTCACATCTTTGTACCTTTCGCTTCGTTTCCAGTGTTTGCTGATGACTTGGTTTATATTTCAATCTTTAACTCTTGTGAAATGTTGGACCCTCTCATGTTCTGTCATGTTTTATCTCATGAAGTAAAGCGACATCCAAGTCACATCTCACCACTTAATCAAAAGAAAAAATACATTTTGCGTTAAGAACATGAAGCCTATAATCTGGTAAGAATTGTTTTAATTTTTTTTTGCATTGTGACAATTACAGCACATTTCCCATCAGATCAAAAAACCTAACATTAAAAAATCATCCTGTTCAGACTAAGGGCCCTATCTTGCACCCGGCGCAATTGACTTTGTACACCGACGCATGTATCATTCCTATTTTGCACCCGCGCACAGCTGACTTTTCCCTCCACAGACGCACGTCGGTAAATTAGGGAATGAACTTGTGCTCCCGGGGGCGGTTCAGTGAAAAGAGGAGGCGTGTTCCGGCGCAAACGTTCCCTGGTGCTATTTTGCAGTTTCAGAAAACAATTCCGCCACTGACCAGGAGAAACCCAGTCTAAAGTCAGTGGCGCATGTTAAAACATATTATTCAGATGCTATTTTAAGGGCGCATACTTGGCCATAATGTAGCGTGTGCACAATGCACACACTTTGCTTCTCTCATCTACACACAGACGCAGCAGTTCTCATTTTGCAAATCATACATAATTACAAGGAAAAATATTACCACAGGAGGGAAATCATTGTTGTGTCCATGAAGATGTGAAAAAATAGGCATACATCTAGCTTACACATTTACCTAAATTATTATACGCCTGTTTAACCGAAGCTAATTTGGGTGTGTTTCTCCATCCCCAATGTCACTTCTCTGTGTTTTACGACCCTGACGAGAACGTCGGCCTCCTCGGCTGTGAACCGCTCCTGGCGCGCGTCTGGCAAATCCGCCGTTATAATAGCAATCCGCCATGGAACAAGCGCGCCTGCTCTTAAAGGGAATGTGAGATGTTGCTCTGATTGGTTTATTTCACGTTACGCCCAAACCACACCTATGAGTAATGAAGCTACTTCAGACCAACCCATTTTAGATTTGCGTCGGTCGCAAGAGTCATTTATCCCGCCGGTATAATAGCAACAGCGCCCGAGATCCGCCTACAAAGTTACTTGCGTTTCGCGCTTGATACTTGCGTTTCAGATCATTAAAATAGGGCCCCTTATGTGTTTAGTTCAATTCATAATAAACAAACAACCATGAAATATGCTTAATATAATACATTACAAACCTACTTTACAATTTGACATCTTTTTTTTTTAAACGTGTAACTGGAATGTGTTTAATTTAATTGTCACAGATCCTAAAATCCATGAAATATGAATAAGCTTTTTTATGCAAAATTTTTTTTCTTTCTTTCTGAGGTGAAATATGAGCAAAGCTGAACTTGAGTTTGATCATTTATCTTCTGAAAGCTCTTGAACGGGGGATGATTGACAGGTGTCGCTTTATACATCAAACTGTCATTTCTGTGAGTGATTCCCAGTCAGTCATTAGTGTCTGATCCAGGAGGATTTGAGTGTTTGGACAGAGAGAAACGCAGGCGCACTGAATCCTGAAGGAGGCGATGACGTGTCATTAAACCAGATGTGTGTTCACTCCGGTGACTCGAAAGATCAATCAGTTTGACCTGAAAGAGAAAGCTGAACCTAGGAGAATGTTAATGCATGAACACATACTTTGCGTGTGTGTGTGTGCTATATGAGAGAACTGCATGCGTTTGTGAGTGTGTGCAGTTTTTACAGATGACACTCATTAATTAGTTCACAACCGTAATAATTATTTTTGTCATTTCCAGTACAAATCGAAATCGAGAGACATTTACTAAGATATTAAGTCATCTTTTTCCACACAAAAAAAATTAATAAAAAGTAATGCTTAAAACAAGAAAAAATGTCAGTAACACTTTACTTAAAGCCCTTATGTATAATGCATCATAAAGGTATTCATAATATACAATATAATTATTTATTTTACAACATACTTGTAACCAAAGTTAAAATGCATTAAAATATTCACAGATTTTTTGTTCCATTTGAAATAGTTTGTTCGTCATGTGTTTTAATGCATTATAAGTTTTAAAGGTGTGTTAAACTGTGGTTACAATTATTCATGACATCATATGCATTATAAGGTGCATTACAAGGAATCATTCATGGATTAAAAATACTTTTATAATGCGTTATATTTAAAGGCTTTAAGTAACTGCCATTGAGGTCAAGAAATACACTTATTTTATTTTAATTTTCAGCATAAACTCACTTAATTTAAGTTTTTCAGACAAGAAGTCTTAACATCTTCAGTCATTCTTCTTCCTGATCTAAGACCGTTTAGATATTTGTGCTGGAAAACGAGACAGAAATACACTCTAAACACCTAAACTCCCAGAATGCACCAGAACACACTCAATATACTTGCATTTAATTCACTGTTGGAAAATATTGATAAAACGTTTATTCTGAGCGATGCATTATTTTACCCATATTTGTGTGTTGTCATTTTTCTTAAAATACAGTGTTAATAAAGTGCGCTCCGTGTGGATCTGACACACCGAAGCGCTCCTGAACAGGTTGGATCTCCGCTAGTTGTGTTTGTGTGAATCTGGATCTGTGTGTTCATTCATAACATGTAGCATATTCATTAGTGAACATGATGACACATAATCCATCCTCCGTTTGCTTATAGATCCACTTTCTTCTGTATATAAACTGGATGGAGTTTGTTTTGGGTTCTGTCATGTTTTTTATTCTATTGTCTGATCACATTTAATCCCCCTATTCAATAGTTTTGCAGAACTGACATGAAAACGTGCGTTTCACACAATAACGACATGAGCGTATGTTTATGAAATCCTTACGTTCGCTGCGATGAATCTGAGGTCAAACCTTGATGTTTTTATGGCTTCACTTCTCATTTGTTGATGTGTTTTGTTCTTTATTAAACTTGAAACAAACCAACAATAAAACTGATTGGATCAGAACTGCTGTCAGTTTTGTTTAAAGTCCCCCTGTGGTGAAAATCCAGCTTTTAATGTTGTTTATGTGTCTATGTGGTGTTTTTAATGCGCTTTAAGACAAACCATGTGTAAGTTCATAAGTCGACAGCATTGCTGAGTATTTCCTCCTTAAAACTGCAGTGAACCAAAGACAGTCTCAAACACACGCTTTGAAATCGCTGGTGTTTCTGACGTCACAAACTACCTTGTAACCAATCAGATCAACGTGTGATCGTCAACCAGTGGATCTCTGAGCTGAGTGAGTGAGTGGAGGCGGGGCTCATTTGCATATTCATAGAACCACGCATACTAAATGAGGCAAGGGTGTCGAGTTACAGTCAAGATATTTTAAGGTGTGAAGACATTTTTTGCAAGGAAAAAAACGTTTAAATATGTCATTTTGGTGATAAAAGATGAGTTTTAAGTGATAAAATGATTGATGTGGGGGACTTTAAGTGACCCGCGTCCACATTTTACACCAACAGAAGTGATTAATGATGTTGAATTAAAGACGTCTGAGAGGCCGATGCATGACACCAGTGTTTTATACTCGGTTAGTTTCAGTATGCTGTGCTGTTTTACTGCTCATTATTGCTCTATTAGGACCAAGCGGCAACCTCCCCGTCTCTCTCTTGAAACCAACACGGAAGTGAGTTAAACTGCAATTCATTAACTGGCCGCTTGGCCTGGCTGCAGAAGTGAGTCAAATCTGTATCTCCCTCATGTTAAAATTGCCAACTTTACAGCAGAAAAAAACATGTTTACAGCCTGGATCTCTATGTGGCTTTGGTCTATACAGCTAATTTTGCCCTTCATAACAACTGTGAGGGGGGTGAATTTTTTTATAACTCGTCCGTTTAGTTGATTAATATTTAAATTTAAGGGTGTGGCCACTTGAGTGACAGATGGATTGCCGCTGTCAATGCTAGCCGTTTGTCTGCTGTTACTAGCCGTCACTTCACCTCAGCAAATGTTAGCTGCTGAACTTGCCTTCTCTGCAGTGTTTGTGCTTTTTTTCGGGATTATTTCATAAAATGTAATACTTGGGTACAAAGCCCACGTCTTTGGATTCCGTCGTTATCGTTTGAGAGAACAACCAGCGCTGTATTTCAGTTGTTTTCCTATGTGAACATGGATGGATGTCTGACAATTTCTTTGCTTTTTGGGGTTCTCAAATTTAAAACGTCAATAAAGGCTCGTTCATTCTGCTATCATGGAACAGATGGATTATAATATGCTTATGTACTGTCAGATGAAATCATGCAGGCGTCGGCGCTTTCTCCGTCCGTGCATTAAATGCACATGAATGAGCGCGGATTTTCTAGCGCATTTACTTGCACTTCAAAGGCAATATATCTATGGTTTAACGGTTTAACCAATTTGAGAGGCGGCCAAAATCAGAATTTAAAATGGACTGAATAAGCTCTCTACGAACTTGAGCGATGCCGCGCTGACGGACCATGAAAGAGTGACTGACATGTAACGTTATGCACATAAATCACTGTCACGCACAAACACTCTCGAAGTAATACACAGTCTCACTTGTAGCCATGTCTTTTAACTATTATAATATTTCGAAGGGCAAAAATAGGAACTTTTAATTGGCTTTACATCATCAGCTAACTCGATCACGTCGAGCTAGGTGATTTCAGATAGCCAGGCTCATATCTATGGCCAGGCTTCTTAGCTCCACTCACGCCCCGCCTGTTTGCCTATTTTCTGTTATCCGGGAGTGACGCAAGGCCAAGATGGCGACGGCCGGCTCCGCCCACTTTAGGCTTCAAAAATGCTCTTCAGAAACCTACGGGTGACGTCACGGACACTACGTCCATATTTTTTTACAGTCTATGATTAGGACTCGTCCCTTTGGAAGGACACATTTATACACTTATGCTATTTTAGACATCATCAGTCAGTCACACACACACTTTCATCTGCTGATTTAGGCCAGAAACATACTTTATGCATGCTTACTTTAAGCTAAAGTCTCCATTTGCTACTATTTCTCATTTGTTATATGTATTTCCTGAGTGATCTGTTGTGTTTTGCAGTATTTATTTCTATATTAATCTTCACGTTTATGTCCTGCTGTCTGTCGTGTCTGATCCTGGTGCCCACTTCAGGTCCATGGCGTCAGATTGAGCCCCAGTTGTTCAAAAGTAATTGGATTTTGGCTATTGGATTGGGTCAAATCTTGAAAATTGGTTGTTCAAAAGAATAAAAAAAGTATTCTGAAATCAGATTAGATCACAAAATCCAATCTTGGTTTTGATCTGGATCAAATCATTAGTTTGTGTTGTTCAAAACTTTTTAGTAAGATTGCAATACTTTTAATCCAAGAAGTCAGAATACAAAAAGTAAGATGGATTACCTGATCCTGGAATGCAAAATGTGGGATTTCCAAATCTAGATATTTCTGATCCAGTTTGAGGTTATGATTTGGTAAAATGAACTGAGAGAGACACTACGTTTTTGAAAGAAGTCTCTTCTGCTCACCAAGGCTGTGTTTATTTGATCAAACATACAGTAATATTGAGAAATATTATTACCATTTAAAACAGCTGTTTTCTATGTGAATATATATGTTAAAATTTAATTTATTCCTGTGATCAAAGCTGAATTTTCAGCATCATTACTCCAGTCTTCAGTGTCACATGATCCTTCACAAATCATTCTAACAGCTGCGGGTCTTTAAGTTTATGCTTAAAACAAGAACAAAGTTATGAAGTTAGTGAGTTACTGATATAAAAAATGGCTGATATAAAAAACTTTTTTATATCAGCCCATTGGCAGATATTTATTCTTGTTTTAATCATAAACTCAATTCATTTTGATCAATTTCACTGAAACCGAAAAAGTGATTTTGTATCAAAGTATCTTGATTTAAGAATATTTAGACATTTGCACTGGAAAACCAGACAAAAACACTGAGGAAGAACATCATTTTTTTTGCAGTGTGATCACAAGGTACAGTATAAGATATTTCCATATTCTTGTGGTTGGGAGCAGAGCGATTCAAGCTTTTGGGGTGATAAAATGAATTAAAAAGTAATGGATATCTGTTGGAAGTTGTATTTTGTTTAAACTCTGAAGATGCAAAAACAACTCATTGTGTTTCTCCCCAGACATTTACATTTAGAGAACATATTGATGTAGCTATTGTGTTCCCTTCAATTTATTACTTGGTATTAAAAAGGTATTTTAAAAGTATTAAATGTACCTCAGTAAAACCTGCAGAAACCCAGAATACACTGACTTTTAAAAGACCTTTTTAATACCAAGTAATAAATTGAAGGGTAATAATATCAAATGTGCCGATTTGCTGCTCGAGAAACATTTCAGATTATTATCAATGTTGAAAACAGTTTCTGCTGCTTTGCTGCTCCAAGTAATGAACAGGTTCTTCCAGTAACATTAACAGAATGTTCGTTCAAGGTTATCTGATTTTTAATAATGTCCTCAACACGTCAGCACAAAAACGTTATTTAGAATATATACGTTCGTTCATGGAACTTTTTTGGATGTTCGTCTTGACGTTATTTTTTTTAAATGTTGCTACTTTTTTTTTTTTTAGAACGTTCAGAGAACATTCTAAAATGGAATGTTCCCTTAATGTTTGAAAATTCTAAAATGGAACGTTCCCTTAATGTTTGTAGGCTATTGCCAGTGTATGGGGTAAAAGCATCGATTTATGTCTGTCCTCAGGGTTATCTGTGTCTGAATTAACATCTTTGATGGAGGTATAGATGGTTAATTTATTCGGTTTCGAGTCTTTCATGTGTTTTCAAAGACAGATAAAGATCCGCCATTACCAGCAGACTCCCGCTTTAAGCTAATGAGCGTCTTTCGAAGTGTGCGTTGCCATGGTTACCGCCACCCACATCAAAGCATTCCGTTTAGCAAACGCAATAATTAAACATGCTCTTTGTAATTCCAGGAAAACTAGCCGACATCATTCAGCTTTTGAAATCCTAATGAGGCGATCTGAGAGACATCTGTTCGAGTCGGATTCAAACGTTCCCAGTGTGACACAGTCCAATTCAAACCCTTTACAAGATTACAGACACCTTCAGAACTGCTCGAGCGCATTCAAAGGCTCATTTGAGTTAAATCAGAATTCATTTATAATCCATTACCGCCATTAGACCACAGGAACATCAGCCAAGAACATCCTGCATCGACATCTATAGATTAAGAACTGAGTTTTAAAAATACTTTTGTCACAATGCAGCACTTTTTATGGCAATGAACGCCAGAATTTAGTGATTAATTATTCATTATGCTTTCATTTCTTATAGGAAAAATTTATTTTGACCCATTAGTTTAAGAAGACTGGAAACTTGAGACAAATTTTTAGGATTGTAATTGAATCAAATCATTGTCAGAGCAAATATTTCCACCCTTATGAATAATGCAGCATGACATCATGATTTCATGAAGTCTGCATGAAACAAAATGCACACTAGTCTTGTGACACTAGTCTTTTCCCACAAATGTAGCTTGATTTTGTCCCTGGGGAGTTGATTGGATGTTTGTGGTTTGCTTTTGGTGGATCTCTTTTTTCCCCCTAAGTTTAATAAGCTTTATTACATGAGGTTACTTTTGATATATATATTTTTTTAACAAATTTTGATAGTATCATATAGCAATTTCTACAACTTTACCTAACCTAAAATAATGTTTTAAAGTAAGATGAACATTCTAATACCACAAAACATAACCATATTCTTTAAATCCATAGCTAATTCTTGGCGGATCTCATGTGAGTGACAGGTTGCCTTCGCCCTCATCATCAGAGAAGAGAAGAGATGCTACAAGAGTGAGGGGAAGTTATTCTGATTCCAGATTATGAGGAACATGAATTATAAGAAAACCGATAAATCAATTAGAATAAATACTGCATTATTCCATAAAAAATAAGAATTGTCAATTTTGATTTCATGGAAACTAATTCAATTGTATATTTCTCTTCAGGAACATTACATACAGTGATGTAATCAGTTGATTCGTCATTCATCTGTCTGATGGTAACCGGGTAAGAGGTCACTGGGCCGGTGACGTGATGATGTCATCAGCGCTGCAGAGCAAAGGTCCGGGATTTGATAGGACGAGGCAAAGAAATGTTCATGATATCTTTGAATGAATCGTTCGTCTTCACGATTCACCGTGTTGCAACACTATAAATATCTCTCCCTGCTGCACCCGTGCCCCGGCGTTCCCTTTGGAGCCCACCGCAAAGAATAATAAACAGCCAGTTTCACAAGACAGGAGATATGAGGGTTCATGACACCACTGACAAATCATCGCACCACAGAAAAGTTCTCATAATGCTGGGGAATCTCTGTATAACATAAAAACAGAATAAAACATTTGGGTGAATCTGCCAGGAACATGTGATGAAAGAGCTTAATTTTTTATGATTTATATTATTTATGAAAAAAGTTTTTCTTGACCATTTTATCCTCTTATCTCACCATGAAATAGGTCCAATAAACCCTGGATAAGTTTTTGTGAGATCAGGATCTGTTTTCATAATGTAAACTAATATAAAAAATAATTAATGTACTTCCAAACACACACACACACACACACACACACACACACACACACACACACACACACACACATACAAACACACAGACAGACAGACATGATCAGGACACACCCATCAAACGTCTCTGAAGCAGTCCAGAGTCCAGATTTATTGAGATTTCACCAACTGACCAGAGATAAACCTGCTAGAACACACACACACACACACACACACACACACCACTGACCAGAGATAAACCTGCTAGAGATCACACACACACAGACACACACACACACACACACACACCACTGACCGGAGATAAACCTGCTAGAGATCACACACACACACAGCAGAAATCCATGAAAAAAGAAAGACAGACGACGTTAAATTCTTTCTAGGGATGCATATCAATGTTTTGGTCGACAATACTTAATTTTTTTTGCAGTGCCATACTTATAATAAAATAAATTAAATCAGGCATCTGTCTAATATCATTCTAATCACACTGACACTGGCAATAAAAGACGCAGCTGTGATAATTATCATGTTATGATTGATAACTTTTATGACCTAGCAGAGAAAACAAATTAATGCTAGAATTAGAAAAAAAGCAACAATACTTATATCTGCTTATTATATAAGGCTAATGTTCTGTTTAAAGTTACAAACAAACGTTCTTCTATAGTGGTAACAGAATGTTTCGCTCATAGTTATCTGGTCTTTAAAGCTACAATATGTCATTTTTTCCGCCGCTAGAGGTCGCTAACCTCTCACAATAACAAAGGCGTAGGTTGATGATGCATAAGCGGAATTATGGAACTTGTCGTCATGCCGATGGATCTAATAATGTTATGGATGAGTGAATACACTGATGTTTTTAACATGACTGAGGTATGAAGCGAGTGCTAATGAGAGACAGATATCAGCGCCACACGCGAGTCCCGCGGATATAATGGAATAATACTCACACGGGTCAGTTTATTAGACGAATGTCTTGTGAGGTAACGCAGCGCTGTTTCACTTGCTCTACACTATCACACTAAACTGCATTTGAGTGTGTTGAAGTCATAGGGCCCTATCTTGCACCCAGCGCAAGTGACTTTGTACACCGACGCATGTATCATTCCTATTTTGCACCCGCGCAAAGCGGACTTTTCCCTCCACAGAAGCACGTCGGTAAGTTAGGAAATACACTTGCGCTCCCGGGGGCGGTTCAGCGCAAAGAGGAGGCGTGTTCCGGCGCAAACGTTCCTTCATGCTATTTTGCAGGTTTAGAAAACAATTGCGCCACTGACCAGGAAAAAATAGTTTAAAGTCAGTGGCGCGTTGTGCATGTTATTCATATGCTATTTTAAGGGCGCATGCTTGGCCATAATCAATGTAGCGTGTGCACAGCGCGCATACACTTTGATTTTCTCATCTACACAGAAGCAGCAGTTTTCATTTTTGCAAATCATACATTATTACAATAGATAGATAGATAGATAGATAGATAGATAGATAGATAGATAGATAGATAGATAGATAGACAATTTATTATAAAAGCATACATCTAGCTTACACATTTACCCAAATTATCATACGCCTGTTTAACCGAAGTTAATTTGGGTGTGTTTCTCCATTTCAATGTAACTTCTCTCTTTTACGGCTGTGACGAGAGCGTTGCTCTCCTCGGCTGTGAACCGCTCCTGGCGTGCGCCTGGCAAATCCGCCGTTACAATAGCAATCCGCTATGGAAAAAGCGCGTCTGCTCTTAAAGGGAATGTGAGATGACGCTCTGATTGGTTTATTTCACGTTACGCCCAAACCACACCTATGAATAATGAAGCTACTTCAGACCAACCCATTTTAGATTTGCGCCTGGCGCAAGAGTCATTTATCCCGCCGGGAAAATAGCAACAGCGCAGAGACCCGCCCACAAAGTTACTTGCGCTTTGCGCTTGACACTTGCATTTCAGATCGTTAAAATAGGGCCCATAATGTTATTCTGTGTGTTAGTTTGTCTGAATGAGACTAGCAGTGAGCTAGATCAACATTAGAATAACATACTGATCATATTCTAACATTTCATCATGTTGAGCTATATAACATTGATTAGTTTTATGTACATTTGCTCACCTGTCTAATAAAGCTCATGCAAGAGCTGCGTCTCGTCAAGTGGAAGTTAGTCGCGGACGCTAGCTCTCGGCATCTTGAAAACGCCATGCTGATATTGATCCTCGTTTTAGTTCTCCTTTTGTCCCAAAGTCTGCTTGCCATGATCCATAATGTTTGAACGAAACAACAACAGCGTGAGCGTGCCGCTAGACGTAACGCAGTTGTCCACGTCTGTCGCCATGGTTACTATGGCAGTACGAGCGGAAACCAGGGATAACACGGATATTACGTCATTGAAAGGCGACAAGTGAACCGGGACAAGCCATTATTTAAAACTGGAATTTCTCTGAAATTAAAAATCTTTGGGAACTTTTGGGATATTGTAAGTACACAACTGCCGGAAATATATCACACTGTGCAAGTGATTTTTAGATATTTTATTACAAAATTCTTACATATTGTACCTAATGTTCTAAAAACGTCAGCACAAAAACATTCCTTACACATAATTTATGGAACTTCATCTGAAACTTTCTTTAGTTTGTCTAATGTTTTTTAAATGTTACTCCTTGTTTCGGAATGTTCAGAGAACATTCAAAAGTAACATTCCCGTAATGTTTGAAGAATGATAAATTGGAATGTTCGTATAACCAAGAAAAAAACCATTTTTAAAACATTTAAAAAACGGGATGTTTCGAACGCTCAGAGAACTTTCTGTTAGTTGGGATCAGAGCGACAGGCTCACTGGGAATTTTAAAAAGACACTAATATTGGCAGATACACATGTAGTCACTGATATTCTGATACTTTTACTGATAACTTGAGGAGGTTTCAGTTGGTCTCGCTTCTGAAACGTCCCCAATTCAAGATGCACTGTCCTGCAAAGAGGACGCATGAACTGTCCGTGATTCTAATTCTTCTTCTTGCCGTTGCTGGCTTGTTCCTGAGGAACGCTCTTCATGAAGAAGGCTTGATCCGTGTAGCAGCGTACGGCGAGCAGGACGGGCACCGCGGCGTACAGAAGGTTCAGCGTGACCACCGGACGCCACTCCTCTCGGGGGATCCGGTACGTGAACGGTGTGCGTGAGTGAACAGACGATCCCAGGTGAGTCCACTGCATCTGTGGAGAGATCAGATACACAGTCACATACTGACAGATCAGCGACATCATTTCTGTTCTACACTCTTAAAAGTAATTGAAGATTCCAAAAAGGTTTTTTTTGCAGCAATATAGACCTTGGGCCCTATCTTGCACCCAGCGCAATTGACTTTGTTCACCGACTCATGTATCATTCCTATTTTGCATCCGCGCACAGCGGACTTTTCCCTCCACAGACGCACGTCGGTAAATTAGGGAATGAACTTGCGCTCCGGAGGCGGTTCAGCGAAAAGAGGAGGCGTGTTCCGGCGCAAACGTTCCCTGGTGCTATTTTGCAGTTTCAGAAAACATGCGTTGCGCATGTTATTCAGATGCCAAATTATCTTACGCCTGTTTAACCGAAGCTAATTTGGGTGTGTTTCTCCATCCCCATACAATGTCACTTCTCTGTGTTTTACGGCCCTGACGAGAACGTCGGTCTCCTCGGCTGTGAACCGCTCCTGGTGTGCGTCTGGCAAATCCACCGTTATAATAGCAATCCGCCATAGAACAAGCGCGCCTGCTCTTAAAGGGAATGTGAGATGACGCTCTGATTGGTTTATTGCACGTTACGCCCAAACCACACCTATGAGTAATGAAGCTACTTCAGACCAACACATTTTAGATTTGCGTCGGGCGCAAGAGTCATTTATCCCGCCGGTATAATAGCAACATCCGCCCACAAAGTTACTTGCATTTCGCGTTTGATACTTGCGTTTCAGATCGTTAAAATAGGGCCCCTTATGCGCCAGAGAAACAAGCGCACAGCCATCTTTAGAATATTGTCAATGAACTTCTTGACCGCTTTGGTTTTGCGGTCGCTCTGTATATCTCTACGGCATCGTTGTCGAGGAGTGATTAGCTGGTGAAGTGGATTTACTTATTGTAGAGTAAACGAAAGTTATCACGAGCATTGTAATGTTTAAAGCAGATGCCTTGACAGATTTTAAAACGGGCAGTTCATTCATACATACAGTATGTAAGATCGCTGTGGAAACATTTTAACGATCTAAGCGCATGCTCTAAAGCTGCACTTATTGCGTGTCCGAATCCACTTTTGCTAGTTTAACGACGGGACAAATGGTCGGCGCTCCCGGCGCATGGTCTAAAAGGGTCGTCCCTGTACGCAAGATCGCTGTGGAAATACAAACCGGAAGACAAAAGACAACGAGTGCAGCGCTGAAAAGGGGCGGGGCTACATAAGGTCTTATAGAGACAGAGTGCATTTAGGCCACGCCCACACCGGGGGGGGGGGGGGGGCAATCCAATCGTCTCCATTGAGTTTGTATTGCGTGAAGCTGCCTCCTTATCATTTCTGACTTATAACAAACAACAAACCAATGGCTAAAAGCTGCGATGTGACGGGCTGTACAGCAAACAAGCTAAAAAACACAGAACTACGTTTTTATAAGATGTCGACCCCCAAAAACGTGTGCAATTGAAAGATTCCATGGATGTTAAAGTTCTTCATGGAACCAAAGATGCCAATAAAGAACATTCATTTTTAACAGTGTAATCAGACAAAGTGTTATAGTTCTATACATTTCTACTGATTTTGAAGTTCTAATTAAATTCAGACAGTATGGGCTGTCTTATCAATTATTGGCCATGACAAAAATAATTATTGGTTGTTGTAATTCTTAATTTATTTATTTAAAGTCCCCCTGTGGTGAAAATCCAGCTTTTAGTGTTTTTAATGCGCTTTAAGACAAACCATGTGTAAATTCATAAGTCGACAGCATTGCTGAGTATTTCCTCCTTAAAACTGCAGTGAACCAAAGACAGTCTCAAAAACACGCTTTGAAATCGCTGGTGTTTCTGACGTCACAAACTACCTTGTAACCAATCAGATCAACGTGTGATCGTCAACCAGTGGATCTCTGAGCTGAGTGAGTGAGTGGAGGCGGGGCTCATTTGCATATTCATAGAACCACGTATTCTAAATGAGGCAAGGGTGTCGAGTTACAGTCAAGATATTTTAAGGTATGAAGGAAAAAACATTTAAATATGTAATTTTGATTATCAAAGATGAGTTTTAAGGGATAAAATGACTATGGGGGACTTTAACAATTTTTTTTCTCTGATATATAAGAGCAGTTCATTTAACAATTTTTTTTTAACCAGTACAAAAAATTATAAAAAATCTGCAATGATTCTTTGTCTATTAAATTGTACAGCAAAAAAATATAAACATAAAAGTTAATCACAGTGTTATTTTAGTTATATTAATGATTATCATCATTATTATGCTGTGTTTTTACCTGAGCTACAGCTCCTGCGAGGAACAGCGTCCAGTCCAACATCCATGTGCATCCAGGAGTGTAAAGCCCATAAACACTCGCTGTCAAGAGCGGCAGAATATAGAACAGGAACGCCAGCATCTGCCAGGACATGAAACCCGTCAGTCCATCATATTTACATCACGTGATCTCTGTAAATATCACTGGCTGTCAATCCTGATTCTGTCTATAGAATTAGTGCATCTCAAATCATAAAAATACTATGCTTAATCTACCCAGGTGAATTTTCAAAGTCTGAATATTGATTATTATAATCATTACTTTTTTAAAATGATATTAATATTATATATTTTTTTTTCCTGTATAGTATTTTCTAAATATTTAACACTTATTTTACAAAATATTTCTATAATGATAAAATATTACACTTAATACACCAAAAATATTTGAAAACAGAAAATGTTATGATTCTATCCATATTATATAGTATTAGTGCATCTCAAATCATAAAAATAGTAAGCTAAATATTTGCAGGTGAATTTTATTTTAAAGAGCATGCATTATGAATATTAATTATTATAATCATTATGTAAATCATTATATTTATTCAATTATATTCATATTAAAAATGTATATATATATATAGTATTTTATATATTGGCATTTAAATTAGTATTTTCTAAATATTTAACACTTATTTTACAAAATATTTCTATAATGATAAAATATTACACTATATTTAAAATGATAGATTAACAAAAAATTTGGAAATGGAAAAAGTTATGATTATATCCGTACTACATAGTATTAATGCATCTCAAATCATAAAAATAGTCAGTTAAATATATGCAGGTGAATTTTCAATTGTGCATTATGAATATTAATTACTGTAATCATGCATTAAATCATTATATTTATGAAATCATATTAATATTACAATTGTATATATATAATACAAAAAACACGTTTTTTTTTTTACACAATATTTATATAATGATAAAATATGACACTTTATTTATGATTCGGAAAAATAATGGAAAATGGAAATGTTATGATTCTATTCACACTATATTGGATTATTGCATCTCAAATCATAAAAATGGTATGCTAAATATATGCAGGTGAATTTTCAATTGTGCATTATGAATATTAATTACTGTAATCATGCATTAAATTATTATATTTATGAAATCATATTAATATTACAATTGTATATATATAATACAAAAAAAAGTTTTTTTTTACACAGTATTTATATAATGATAAAATATGACACTTTATTTATGATTCGCAAAAACATCTGAAAATGGAAATGTTATGATACTATCCATACAATATAGTATTATTGCATCTCAAATCATAAAAATTATGAATTTTCCCAGAGTGCTTCCTAAAGCCACTGAACTCACCATGACTTTAGGAAAGCCGACGCTGTCTTTCATGTACGGCTCGTACTGGTAGATGTAGTTAAAACAAGAATCCAGAGAACATTCAAGAATGACCTTTTGAGGATGAAAAGAAAGGAGAAGCATGAGTGATGGACGAGATGGAGGGATAAACGGATGGATGTGCAGATACTCACAAACCCTCTGAAGACAGTGAAGATGATGGTGCCGAAGAGGCCGAGTGTGAGCATCAGGTCGATCGGCCGAGAAAACAGCGTTCGCTTCTGCTCCACCTCCACCTACAGGTGACAGGACACTCAACTAGTGTGTGTGTGTGTGTGTGTGTGTGTGTGTGTGTGTGTGTGTGTGTGTGTGTGTGTGTGTGTGTGTGTGTGTGTGTGTGTGTGCAAGCCCAAACAAGTCATTCAAGATACAAGTCCATTTGACCTTTTCTTCTCGGTTTGATCAGTAGATCTTAGAGGATTGAATCAATACTGTACAGATGTGATGTGAATATTAATGTGTCTGACATCATCATCTAGTGTTTCACCTTGTCAGCAGGAATGATTGACAGCTCTCTCGGCCTATTGAAAAGCTTCGCCGCCGCCCATACGGGTAAAACCAAAGACGGGACGTTTCTCCAGAAAGCAGGGAGGATGTTTTTCCCATATTTACCTGAAACACAGAAATAAAGACATCAATATGCAGTTTGACTGAATACATTACAGAAGTTTTACACTCTTTTATAGCAGAAACAATGTTTAAAGTTTCTCACCTACAACAATGCCTGGGATCAAGACGATCTGACTGGCGATCATGGATCCGGCCCATACGAGAGCCAAGCTGCGGAATGGCTTCCTGGATGAAGAGACCAAACACAATCGCTTTTAATATAAATGTATATATAGAGTTTTTTTCACCTGCTTACACACATTTTCAAAACTTTGCCTCTTTTTCCCCAAAACTTTACACACAAATCCAGGAATTGCACACACAAAATGCCTCACATCTCAAAGCAAACATTTATCTTATGCTGTGAACACCTTTGCCATAATATTATATTTTTGGATATATCACACACAGTTATTCAAAACCTAAAGCTCTTCTATAACCTAAAGATATTGAAAGTAATAGGCGGAGAGATGTTGAAGAATTCGTAAGCAAGATTGAAACCAAACTATTATTTTTTTTACTGTAAGCATTTGTGTGGTTGTGAATATCACAACACAGTCCGAAAAACCTATAGCTTGACCTTTGGCATATTTATAGGCCTACTGTAAAGACATGATTGGTGTGTGTGGAGTGTGAGGAGTGTGTGTGAGGCTCTGATGTTTTGACAGGTTGTGTTTGAAAAAGGAAATCAAGATTCTTCCTGTTAGATTTGTGTGTGTTACACAGAGAACTGTGTGTTGAAGATACAAGATGTAAAAAACGATTGTGTTTGGTCTCTGTGTTTGCAAAAAGTCGAAGGCCGAGAAGTAGTGTAAGGTTTTGCAGATTTGGTGTGTGTGGTTCTGGTGTTTGAGTGTCAGGTTTCAGGAAGTGTGTGACAAGGAAGGATTTTGTGTGTAAGCCGTTGATAAAACTGTAAGTGGCAGGACATCTATTAAAGTCACAATAGACAAATAGATAGAAGACCAAGACCAATATATTGACCATGCTAAATAATAAATCAATACTTAATTATATATATAAAATAGTAAGAATATCAATATATTTATATATACAATTTCATTCATTATTATAATAGTTTGTGCAGGAAACCAGTATTTCATGTCACCTGTCCGTATCAGCATCACACACAGATGTATTGAGAGTGTTCTGTTGCTGTGTGTGTGTGTGTGTGTGTGTGTGTGTGTGTGTGTGTGTGTGTGTGTGTGTGTGTTTCTGATGCTGGTTCTTACCCTGCGCTGATGCGGTGGATCATGAGGAGCAGAAGCCCGTAGTGAACGACTCCGTCCCAGTAACTCATCATGATACAGTGAGCAGAACTCAGGTGAGGCTCGCCCTGAAACACATGATGAGAGAGGAGGAACTCAGTGTGTGTGTGTGAGAGAGAGAGAGAGAGTGTGTGTCTCTGTGTGTGTGTGTGTGTGTGTGTGTGTGTATGTGTGTGTGTGTGTGTGTGTGTGTGTGTGTGTGTGTGTGTGTGAGAGAGAGAGAGAGAGAGAGTGTGTGTCTCTGTGTGTGTGTGTGTGTGTGTGTGAGAGAGAGAGAGAGAGAGAGAGAGAGTGTGTGTGTGTGTGTGTGTGTGTGTGAGAGAGAGAGAGAGAGTGTGTGTGTGTGTGTGTGTGTGTGTGTGTGTGTGTGTGTGTGTGTGTGTGTGTGTGTGTGTGTGTGTGAACAGACCTTGCTTATATAAAAGTCCATAAAGCCTTTGATGAATCCGTCCTGCTGCAGAGCATTGGTGATGCCGACCACAGAAGTGAAGGAAAACACTGCAAACACTGAAACACACACAGATTAATAGAAACACTGACACACACACAGATTAATAGAAACACTGACACACACACAGATTAATAGACACATCACCACGTTCATCTCTACATCTCTCGCTCTGGCCTCTCTTAGTCTGGCTTTCACTTTCTTTTCCTCGCCAACTATTGATTTCTCTCTGAAACGGCCGAGTCAGAGACGGCTCACGCCATTCCAGGAGAAGGAGGATCTCGATCAGACCAGTTTCCTCATTCCCAAGTGGGAAAGTCGACTCGCTTTTAGATTCATAGCACTGGCAGTCGGACAAATAAAGGCTGGAGAAACTTTAGAGAAGCTGAGATCACACACGGATTGAACACACACACACACACTCACGGCTGATTCAGTGGCTGTCGACACGGCCCACGTGCAAACACACTGAGAACGCTCTTCAGAGACGGAGACACATCGAGAACTCAATAAACATAAGGTCTCAGATAGGATATACGCGCCAACTTTGTCTACAAATTGTGAAAATTAGTGAAAAACTCAGCAATGTTTGATTAAGACGAATCTGAGCACAGAATGAAACACTGTTGAGATCCTTTCTGAAACTTAATAAGGTCTTGAGCTCACAAAAATAAAATTAAGATTATAGGAGTATGTTTTATAAACATAAATACTGGTAACACTTTATTTTACAGTGTCCTTGTTACATATGTTACATGATGTACTTACCATAGTAATAACAGTAAATTATGCATAATTACATGCAACTAACCCTCAACCAAACCCTAATCCTACCCTAACCCTATAGTAAGTACATTGCTTAATATTACTCAGTACTTAAATATATAATTATTACACTGTAACAATAGCCGCGTTTCCCTTCAAATTGCGCAAATTGAAATTGAAAATTGAAAATACGCCCAATGGAAACACGTTAATTTCGCAAAAACTAGCATTTATCGCAAAAAAGTTTCTACGCTCGCATGAGGAGGTTTTTCAGGCAATTCGAAAAAGAAATATTTCGCAAAACTGCAATGGAAACAGCTTTTGCGCATTTACAGGTCACCTGACATAGACGACACGATATGTTTGGACAGAATACGAGACAGAGTTCTTTATTAAACTCATAAAAGACAAAAGAATTACAGGAATAATGGATTCTAAACCTCAAATAAATGCCACAATCAAGACCTTGAAGCAGATCTGAGGGAGAAACACCCAGAAACTCCTCATATGTGCCGCTCACAAGTATAATAAGGGTCTTTCCTTACCATTAATGCTTGGAAAACACACATGCATCTCCTTTGATTAATAATAATGGCCAGTGCAGTGGCTGGGAACCTACCAACATCTGTCGCCATGTTTTTTTGGCATGATTTTACTTATCGCGAGAGGAAAAAATTAAGTTTCAGTCCATAACATCGTCATTTCGAAATAGTTTTTTGTCAACATTTAGAAAAAATCGCAAAAGTTTTGCGCAAATCTTCTCAGTCTCACTTCACCCATCATGGGATAATTCTACGGATTCATTTTAATCAGTATAAACCCTTTTAACATTTCCGGGTTTCTCAGAAACGGAAGTCGTCACAGTCAGGTAAACTTCTATAGCGGTGAATGAGAGACTACATTAAATATATTGTTTTTGTGTTCCCATTTGCTCAAGTAGCAAAAGAAAAACTTCACAATAGTGTTTTCACAACTTTCAAACAGAGGGAAAAACAGAGCGAGATCGATAACGTCAGTCAGAAGAGAGAAAGATGTCAACTCTACCGTCACTCCTATAGCAGATGTATTAGAAACTCAATATGATATAAAGTATAGTATTGTAAATATACTTTTTTTTTTTTTTAAACTGATGACCGTTAAAACATCATCGGAGTCATACAGAGTCATCACACTCTGTAAAAAGGATAATTTAATTCATTTTTTGTACATTTTTTTTTTTATTATTACATTTTATGAATTAAACAGCTCATAAACATAGTTTATCACTAGAAAAAATTGGAATAACCTGTTAAACATGATAGTATTGTGCAATGATTTAAGACATTTCTCCTTAAAGGTAGGCTACTTTATGTAACCTTTTTGTTCAAAATTAACAAAATCTTTCTTCCAAAACGTGTTTTTGTCTTACCCTGATTCCCTATGGTAAGCCTTTTATAAGAGTTTATATTTTAAACCGGGCAGGACGGTTTTGTGTGTGTGTGTGTGTGTGTGTGTGTGTGTGTCTGGTGTAGGAGTGGCAGATGTTAGAAAGTGAGTGAGAAAGGTTGAAATAGAGCTGCTAAATCTCCGACCTCCATAGAATCACCCGTTTAAAACTAATGCCGAAAAGAGAGAGTCTGCTGGAGAACAGAGAGAGTCTGCTGGAGAACAGAGAGAGTCAGCTGGAGAGTCTGCTGGAGAACAGAGAGAGTCTGCTGGAGAACAGAGAGAGTCTGCTGGAGAACAGAGAGAGTCTGCTGGAGAACAGAGAGAGTCAGCTGGAGAACAGAGAGAGTCTGCTGGAGAACAGAGAGAGTCTGCTGGAGAACAGAGAGAGTCAGCTGGAGAACAGAGAGAGTCTGCTGGAGAACAGAGAGAGTCTGCTGGAGAACAGAGAGAGTCTGCTGGAGAACAGAGAGAGTCTGCTGGAGAACAGAGAGAGTCTGCTGGAGAACAGAGAGAGTCTGCTGGAGAACAGAGAGAGTCAGCTGGAGAACAGAGAGAGTCTGCTGGAGAACAGAGAGAGTCAGCTGGAGAACAGAGAGAGTCTGCTGGAGAACAGAGAGAGTCTGCTGGAGAACAGAGAGAGTCAGCTGGAGAACAGAGAGAGTCTGCTGGAGAACAGAGAGAGTCAGCTGGAGAACAGAGAGAGTCAGCTGGAGAACAGAGAGAGTCAGCTGGAGAACAGAGAGAGTCTGCTGGAGAACAGAGAGAGTCTGCTGGAGAACAGAGAGAGTCTGCTGGAGAACAGAGAGAGTCTGCTGGAGAACAGAGAGAGTCTGCTGGAGAACAGAGAGAGTCTGCTGGAGAACAGAGAGAGTCTGCTGGAGAACAGAGAGAGTCAGCTGGAGAACAGAGAGAGTCTGCTGGAGAACAGAGAGAGTCAGCTGCAGAACAGAGAGAGTCAGCTGGAGAACAGAGAGAGTCTGCTGGAGAACAGAGAGAGTCTGCTGGAGAACAGAGAGAGTCAGCTGGAGAACAGAGAGAGTCTGCTGGAGAACAGAGAGAGTCAGCTGGAGAACAGAGAGAGTCTGCTGGAGAACAGAGAGAGTCAGCTGGAGAACAGAGAGAGTCAGCTGGAGAACAGAGAGAGTCAGCTGGAGAACAGAGAGAGTCTGCTTGAGAACAGAGAGAGTCTGCTGGAGAACAGAGAGAGTCAGCTGGAGAACAGAGAGAGTCTGCTGGAGAACAGAGAGAGTCAGCTGCAGAACAGAGAGAGTCAGCTGGAGAACAGAGAGAGTCTGCTGGAGAACAGAGAGAGTCTGCTGCAGAACAGAGAGAGTCAGCTGGAGAACAGAGAGAGTCTGCTGGAGAACAGAGAGAGTCTGCTGGAGAACAGAGAGAGTCAGCTGGAGAACAGAGAGAGTCTGCTGGAGAACAGAGAGAGTCTGCTGGAGAACAGAGAGAGTCAGCTGGAGAACAGAGAGAGTCTGCTGGAGAACAGAGAGAGTCTGCTGGAGAACAGAGAGAGTCAGCTGGAGAACAGAGAGAGTCTGCTGGAGAACAGAGAGAGTCAGCTGGAGAACAGAGAGAGTCTGCTGGAGAACAGAGAGAGTCAGCACAGAGAGAGTCTGCTGGAGAACAGAGAGAGTCTGCTGGAGAACAGAGAGAGTCTGCTGGAGAACAGAGAGAGTCAGCTGGAGAACAGAGAGAGTCTGCTGGAGAACAGAGAGAGTCAGCTGGAGAACAGAGAGAGTCTGCTGGAGAACAGAGAGAGTCTGCTGGAGAACAGAGAGAGTCTGCTGGAGAACAGAGAGAGTCAGCTGGAGAACAGAGAGAGTCTGCTGGAGAACAGAGAGAGTCTGCTGGAGAACAGAGAGAGTCTGCTGGAGAACAGAGAGAGTCAGCTGGAGAACAGAGAGAGTCTGCTGGAGAACAGAGAGAGTCTGCTGGAGAACAGAGAGAGTCAGCTGGAGAACAGAGAGAGTCTGCTGGAGAACAGAGAGAGTCAGCTGGAGAACAGAGAGAGTCTGCTGGAGAACAGAGAGAGTCAGCACAGAGAGAGTCTGCTGGAGAACAGAGAGAGTCTGCTGGAGAACAGAGAGAGTCTGCTGGAGAACAGAGAGAGTCTGCTGGAGAACAGAGAGAGTCTGCTGGAGAACAGAGAGAGTCTGCTGGAGAACAGAGAGAGTCTGCTGGAGAACAGAGAGAGTCAGCTGGAGAACAGAGAGAGTCTGCTGGAGAACAGAGAGAGTCTGCTGGAGAACAGAGAGAGTCTGCTGGAGAACAGAGAGAGTCTGCTGGAGAACAGAGAGAGTCTGCTGGAGAACAGAGAGAGTCTGCTGGAGAACAGAGAGAGTCAGCTGGAGAACAGAGAGAGTCTGCTGGAGAACAGAGAGAGTCTGCTGGAGAACAGAGAGAGTCAGCTGGAGAGTCAGCTGGAGAACAGAGAGAGTCTGCTGGAGAACAGAGAGAGTCTGCTGGAGAACAGAGAGAGTCAGCTGGAGAGTCTGCTGGAGAACAGAGAGAGTCAGCTGGAGAACAGAGAGAGTCTGCTGGAGAACAGAGAGAGTCTGCTGGAGAACAGAGAGAGTCTGCTGGAGAACAGAGAGAGTCTGCTGGAGAACAGAGAGAGTCAGCTGGAGAACAGAGAGAGTCAGCTGGAGAACAGAGAGAGTCTGCTGGAGAACAGAGAGAGTCTGCTGGAGAACAGAGAGAGTCTGCTGGAGAACAGAGAGAGTCTGCTGGAGAACAGAGAGAGTCTGCTGGAGAACAGAGAGAGTCTGCTGGAGAACAGAGAGAGTCTGCTGGAGAACAGAGAGAGTCTGCTGGAGAACAGAGAGAGTCTGCTGGAGAACAGAGAGAGTCTGCTGGAGAACAGAGAGAGTCTGCTGGAGAACAGAGAGAGTCTGCTGGAGAACAGAGAGAGTCAGCTGGAGAACAGAGAGAGTCAGCTGGAGAACAGAGAGAGTCAGCTGGAGAACAGAGAGAGTCTGCTGGAGAACAGAGAGAGTCTGCTGGAGAACAGAGAGAGTCAGCTGGAGAACAGAGAGAGTCAGCTGGAGAACAGAGAGAGTCAGCTGGAGAACAGAGAGAGTCTGCTGGAGAACAGAGAGAGTCTGCTGGAGAACAGAGAGAGTCTGCTGGAGAACAGAGAACGAGACAGAGCTCGTAATAAAACAAGAATCAACATTAGCTTGGCTTTTCAGAGATGGAGAGAACCGAGGGATTTGAAATGTTGTGAAAGTGTTTTATTACTCAACAGGAGAGTAAGTGTTTTATTGAACAGACGTATCTCTCTAACAGAGTTCACTGTAAAGCATTATCTATTTTGAAGATCATTTCATTATGGATGTTGTAACGCTGGGCTGGAGTTTATTTTGAAGGAATTAGCGTGTCTATTAATGGCTAAAACTATACAGTAACATCTTCAGCTTGAGATCCTTTCATCTAAACTGGTTATATCTGTTAAACCTATAGTGAATGTTTTATGAGCAGCAGGATAATCATATTCATCCGCAACCAAAACAATGTTCTTCCACAAAATACATGCAGTTTTGCTTTTAACCACTAGAGGTTAAAAAGGTGTACTTTTAATGCACATTTGAGTCATGCAAGATTCTGTAATAGTACGTATAAACAATAACCAAGTTTATATATTCATCATCAAATTCAGTTTATTTCAAGCTAAAACATTGCTTGAACATTTAACCATGTTCATACTTTTTAACTGAATAAATGTAATTGTTTTCACAATTTGAATCAATACCTTTTGAAATTATGATTATTTAAATCAAATAGTGAAGAAATCTCACTATTTTCATATATATGTATTTTGAGTGCTCTACGATATCATAATAATATGATGATAGATGCACTTTTATGATGGATAGATGCACTTTTATCATGGATAGATGCACTTTTATGATGTATAGATGCACTTTTATGATGGATAGATGCACTTTTATCATGGATAGATGCACTTAACATGGATAGATGCACTTTTATGATGAATAGATGCACTTAACATGGATAGATGCACTTTTATGATGGATAGATGCACTTTTATGATGTATAGATGCACTTTTATGATGAATAGATGCACTTTTATGATGGATAGATGCACTTTTATCATGGATAGATGCACTTAACATGGATAGATGCACTTTTATGATGAATAGATGCACTTAACATGGATAGATGCACTTTTATGATGGATAGATGCACTTTTATGATGTATAGATGCACTTTTATGATGAATAGATGCACTTAACATGGATAGATGCACTTTTATGATGGATAGATGCACTTTTATGATGTATAGATGCACTTTTATGATGAATAGATGCACTTTTATCATGGATAGATGCACTTTTATGATGGATAGATGCACTTTTATCATGGATAGATGCACTTAACATGGATAGATGCACTTTTATGATGAATAGATGCACTTAACATGGATAGATGCACTTTTATGATGGATAGATGCACTTTTATGATGTATAGATGCACTTTTATGATGAATAGATGCACTTTTATCATGGATAGATGCACTTTTATCATGGATAGATGCACTTAACATGGATAGATGCACTTTTATCATGGATAGATGCACTTATCATGGATAGATGCACTTTTATCTGTTAAACCTATAGTGAATGTTTTATGAGCAGCAGGAAGATCATATTCATCCGCAACCAAAACATTGTTCTTCCACAAAATACATGCAGTTTTGATTTTAAAGTTATTGTACCTTTAAATAGAATTTTTGTTGGCATAAACTTCTTTAAAATGAAGCCAAGAACCCTTGAGTTTATACAGGTATGTAGAACCATTGAACCTTTCACATTTAATTTAATGTGTGCCATTTCTTTGTAATTATTCGTGAAATTTACCAGTAATGTCTGTGTAAAAACTGTTTCAACACCAATTTTTTTTCAGTGTGTTTGAGAAACATAATTGAGATATTAAAGAGACCCCATTTGTGATCTTTCAATATCTTCATCTGTCAGTATTGGACTTACCATAGAAGAGAGGGTCAGTAGATTTTTGACTCTTGACACTGAGGTTTGCCAGGAGGAATATCGTTGTAAGAACTGCGATGCCTATAGCCAGTATAACCTGTGGACTGAATGAGAAAAGCATCATAAATGATTATCGGAAGCTTGTTTTTATCTTGCATGATCAATGAGGTCATATTTCACCCCCTAAAACAAGGTAAAAAGTTACCATTTGCATAAAAGAAAAAGAAAAAAGCCTATTTTAGCAACATAATATGTCATTTTCATCATTGTCAAAGCTGATTTGCATTCAATTCGTGTGACTGTAATAGTAAATTTTATTGTGTTACATTTAAAATGCTGCAATAAATGCATAAATTAATAAAAATATGTAATATAATAAATATTGATATAGTTAATGAATATAATATATTTATTATATAATTAAATGTAAAATATTCACATGATGTAGGCTATAAATAATTTACAATTTAAAGTAAACTTTTTCTGCATTATGAGATTTTTGAGGGTGAAACTTTCATGAAATCATATCATAAAAATATCTGAGTGGCCAAATGTTCTAGAAAGCTTTCATGAGATTCACCAATGCAGTGCATTAAACTGTCAGCTCGGTGATCAGATCAGCTCTTGATCAAATGGAGTTTGAAACAGAGGTTGGTTGCCCTCTTTTGGCAAATTGAGGTAGGCCTCATAAAACCTCATAAACCGCTTTAAAAGTCACACACGACCTTGTAAAACAAAAGCGAGTTTGCATTGCTCAATGTCAATGCAATATTCTCTAACATGCACCATTGTAAAATAATAACAAAAGATGCAAACTTACTCTTGTAAGAAGGACACATGGTTGATTGTGTAGAGAATTAAAGGTGCCGTCAGAGACAGAATAAAAACACTGATCTCTGGAGGAAAATCCATTTGAGAAATCAGGAATCCACACAAATATCCTTCAGCTCTAGCAAAAATAAACAGGCAAAATATAAATAGCGATTAAAATAAATATCTAAGAACTGAAATAACACATCTTCTGTCTTGATTTCCCCGAGGTTTGGGCTCTGTGTCAGTGTGTGTCCTGTAGTTTACTCAACACTAATGATGATAATGATGATGGAATCAACATGAAATCAGGTCAAACATTCCAAAGTCCGCGGACTCTGAACTATTACCGCCCATATCTGAAAGAAAGAGTCCCATCGATAATGAGGCGAAACCTGCCAGTGAGAAAAATGTGTGGTTGGTTACTCTTCATTTTAAGGTGACATGGTGACATTGTACTTCAAAGAAGTACCGAGTAATATTAATTAACTACATGTACTTACTATAGAGTTACCGTTAGAGTTTGGTTTAGTTACTTGTAACTAGCCTATGCATAATTGACTGTTATTACTATAGTAAGTAGTAGGCTAGTAACGTGTAACTACGTCCCCTTAAAATAAAGTGTTAGGCTACCAAATGTGTTCTAAGAACGTTTTACGAAACATGGCAACATTCTTTGGAACGTTACTTTTGAATGTTCTCTGAACGTTCTGAAACAATTAGTAACATTCAAAAAAATTGTTAAAAAGGAACATGCAACTAAAACGTTTCAGAATTCCATGAACGATTTTTTTTGTGCAAACATATGAAACATTTTTAGAGACCTAAATAACCTTGCCAGAACCTTGCCAGTTTCTAAAATACTAGCCTACAATAAAAAATATGATCAATTGGTATTAGCCTCCACTGTCATAAAAAAAAAGGTCCTGATAGCAGTTTACACTGTAAATAATTATAAGATCAATAAGTTATAAGATGTTTTTTTTTTACATTGCTTTACATCACCAAAATAAGTTAAGCAGTTTTCAACTTAAAAAAAAAAAGTTATACAAGATTCAACTCAATTTAATGTAATTTAAGTTGAAATGTGAATTGAACAAGTGAATTAGCTACTTAAAAATGTAAGGCAGCTACTTTTTACATAGGCTTATTAATTATGATTTCACAGTGCCCAAATATACTAAAGTATTAGTAATATTAATGAATTATAGTTTTTATTCGTATTTAGATGGGTGGGTTTAGAGCTTCTAGGATATATTTAAAATACAATTTATAAACAAGGGAAATAGTAAAGCAAATGAGTTATTTCCTTTTTTAATCCAGAAAATTCACCTCGCGTCGCGCGTGCGTTGTGGATCGGCGATGACGTCAGCGGAAGAGTCCTCCTTCTTTAAGAACAAGATGGCGACGTCGACCAGGAAGTAGGTAAACAACCGTACAGGGGTAGAAAAATATGGATTAACCCCTCCAATACACCTTTACCGATCGAGAAAAACCCAGATTGAGTGGTCGTTAGTGCTTGTTGAGGGGTTTCGCGGAAAGGGGGGTTTAATTAACGCTCGGTGAGTGAGTTTTCTCTCAGGTTAGCATGTTAGCACGAATCAAACAATAGCGCTCCATTGAGTCAATCAGAAAAACACACAGACAGCTGATAAATTCGTGTATAAATCAATTAAGTTAGTCTACAATAATCAATACGAGCTGGGAATCATATTAAAGTGGCGTGTTTGAGAGGCCAGTGCTGTTTGGTTGATGCTTTTCAGTTTGACATACGCTCAGACAGATTATTTCAAGATAATCGTATGTGTGTTTAAATGTTTCTATTTTGATATCATCTGTTTATTAAGGGTGGATGTGAGACAGGTTGTTTTAAAGAGGTTAAAATAAAGCTGAGGCATACTTACAATGTAATTCCCCTCAAACTGTCACATAGACAAGGCCTCTATCACATTTTGAATATATTAACCCATTAACATATCTGTCTTGTATTCTGTTTATTCATATATATATATATATATATATATATATATATATATATATATATGTTATCTTTTATCTAAAATAATTTGTTTGCATCTGGTTTATGTACATTTTTCAATTAAAATAGATCCGGTTGTTATGATAATAGCATAATATCTTAATGGAAACACTTGCATTTTAATGAGAAAAATGCTAAATAGAAGTGGTTTTCATTAGTGGTCTGTATGCATGTGTTTATCTGTAGCGTGTTATTTTTATCTTGTTAGTAATCACCGCCAAATCAGTAGCTGGTCAAATAAATCTGGAGGGTTCGGGTAATCAGCAGTGGTTCAGGAAATCAGCAGTGGATGCAGAGATTATTAGTGATGATTATTGCTCTGACTGATCTCTCTCTCTCTCTCTCTCTCTCTCTCTCAGAGATGGCTGAAGAACGACAGGGGTTTGACTCGTAATCATGTTTCTTCTCGAAGCCTGATGCCCATTCTTGCCACGTCTGTTGTCATGGACACGGAGGACTATCTGCACCCTGAGGACCCTCAGTTGGGGAGCCCGAAGTTCAGCGCTCCCAGTCCTCCTCTCCCAAGTTCCATGGAGGTAAACACTGGACCTTTACATGCCTAAAATACCATGCAAATTTTACATTAAGACGCACTGTTTATTGTAAATGTTATAGTTACCCCTATACAAAGAGTCTCAGACTAAAGGTCTTCACATGTTTGAACTTAAATTCTCTCTCTCTCTCTCTATATATATATATATTTTTTTTATTTATATATATATATATATATATATATATATATATATTGATCTGGTATCAGGTGATCTGACTAATCATAATGCCAAATCCACCATTTTGTCAGACAAATAAACCAGATAGGAGAAGTTAGTAGATTAGCATCAGTGGACTTGAACTTAAAAAATGGCGTTTATTGACGTCTTTCCGCGGTTGATGTGGACCTTCTGATGTTCATGTATGTTTATTTCAATATTCGCAAAGAGCTTTGTGCTTTGTTACTGTTCTGATAAGAAACAAAGTCTCAGCTTTCAAATTCTATCCATATTATCACAAAATTCAAACAATAAATTGTGTTTTGACACTCTTAAATGTGAAGTGACGAATCGCTGTAATGTCTCAGTCAGTCTTTTCTTCCACTTTACTACAAGTTATAGCATGAAAAAACATGCATGAACATCAGAAGGAATGTTAAAAGATACAGTACAACTAACTGAAATATATATCATGTCTCATGTAATCACTAAATCAGTGTTTCAATCGCGGAAAGACGTATGCCACTTAATGTTGCATTTACCTTAGGAAAGTTAACCAGTGTTCACCGTTAATAAGCTGTAAAAACACTAGAGAGGAGCTTGTGTATGTATGTTTGAATGAATTTGTCACGAAGACAAGTGTTTTTAAAAATCACCTTATGAGCTGTAAACAAACATTTCAGTTTTTATTTTAAGTGTAATTATTATATCTGAAAATAAATAGCAGTTGAATATAATAGTTTGGGCTCTGCTGGGTTCCCTGTATAGTTTACAGCATTAGTTAGGAGAGATTTTGTTCCTATCGGTATCGGCAGATATCATTCTGAGTAATCGCTGTTGGCAGAGAAATGTGGTATCTATGCATCTCTAATATTCCCCATTAATTACAAACCTACGCCCAATGCAAATTTAACTTGAAGTTACACATGAACAATTCTCCTGATCTTATCAGGCTCAGGTTTGGTAACATATTGAACTCATTATACTAGCCTTTACTAGGAATCTATTTGCTGCTGCACTCTCTAATGTCACAGTCTTGATGACGTTTTTCCTGATCTGATTTAATCTGCAGTTTTAAACTGTCTTCTTCATAATTATAACTCTAGTTGTTTTCGAACCTTGTCCAATATGGGACGGATATGGAGTGCGTTGGTAGCCAATGGTAATTATCCTTTCTAGAAACAGTTGCTTCACATCACCTGGTTTATGGTTGTTTATTTGGTGAACTGTTGGTCTTAACTATGTATGTGCACGATTTGTGTTGGGTCTCAGCATGTCTGTATAGCCCCTTTCACACAGCGCGTTGATCCCGGGAAATTGCAGTGAAATTGCTAGAGTGCCTTCTGTGTGAACGCAAACACGTCCCGGATTGATGCCGGGATGGGGACCTAGTAACATCGGTCCCGGTACGCGCCCTGTGTGACTGTGAACAAAAGCCAGGACCAATGCCGTGAGGGGTGTGTCGTAGTGATGACACACGGGCCTTTCTACAACCTGTGCGACAGCTTACGGGGAACGAGTACACTCACGCTACTGGGGAGTATGGACTCGTCTTCGTGTAGAAATGACGAAGAGGAGTTATCAGCAGAACTGACATCTAACAGGAGTTATCACATCCTGACGGTCACGTGTCTTTACGGGATGTGTGTGAACGCACTCACAGATTCCGGAAAATCAATGGCAGTGTGAATGAACCAAAATCGAAACGATCCCAGGACACATTATGCGTGTATTTTCCTGAATCTCTGTGTGAAAGGGGCCTATGAGTCACTAGTTCATATTATAAATATTTGGGTTAATGGGTAGTATCTCTGCTGAACAGTGTTTCCAAATGGCCACTTCCTGTGTCAGATGTGCTGTTTGTTTCCTGTTTCCCCAGAATCAGCTGTATCCGTCTAACTCATGGGCGTACTCACAGCAAACTCAATACAACCAGCACTATCCTATGCAATCTGGGAGGTGAGTTATGCACACTGTACGTCAACAAAGCAAAAAACAAAACAAAAATTATAACAAGGGCTGTCATGATTCCTTGATTAAATTTGAGTACTCGAAAGTCCTTGATTGCAATTGACCTGTGTTGATTAACCGGGAAAATACCGCAAGTGTAAGCGCGTTCAACGGACGAGAATCCATGAACCCCATTATTAGACCGGTTTCAAAGGCTGCATGGTATATTAAAACCATTTTAAAAACATAATATGGCATTGTGCGCTGCGGGTTTCAGGTTCTTAATTATTTGCATGTGCGTAAAGGTGTAGAACAGTAAATGTTGCTCCACACGATCTTAGTTTCTGCATGTGCGGTTTGGGTTTGCAATAACGTGCTTGAGTTTCTTATTATGTTCATTCTTAAAGCAACACTATGTACAATTTTTTACCTTAAAATAATGTTTCCAAAATGGTTTCAGTGGTTCATCAAGTCGTAACAGGGTGAAAGGCACTTATACCTCCGCTTTGCGTTCCTATGTCTGCTATAACCACACTATGTAAGATTGCCAGATCTGGTCGCGTTTCTGTAGTTCTAATGAGACCTTTAATAAGAAAACTACAAATTTGACTTGCTTTACGGCAAGCGTTACAATAGTCATTATTTTGTTTTTCTTTGTTTCTGATGTTGCAATACATCATACTTTCATAAAATCATGCAACATACTCTACCTTGTCTGTGGACATCGTTCATTCCAAAGCCGGTGCTGGATAAACAGTGGGCGTGCGTGCGACAGTAGCTGTGTTAGGCTAAATGATTTACGACAGCGGTAATGGACAATTCCACTTCCAACCTGTAGGGGGACCGCAGAGGAAAAGTTCCATAGTGTTGCTTTAAAATGTGCCATTTCACCAGATTTGTAACGTAAATCATTTATAAACCTAAACCAACGCAGGAGAATACATCAATATGTTTCTAAATATGCAAACTGTTCATCGCGATTTCAAAATATAAGTTTAAACCCTCGCACTGAGTTTGCATGTTCTTGCAAGAAATTGAACAATTCTTGTATTCCTATCATTAAGAAGTGGCTCAGTATTAAATAATTAAGTGGACATTTGTATTAAATGTTGTTTGGCCAAAGTTAAACCAGGATTTGATCTGCTGTAAAGTGTAACAACAACAATCACCAGGCATTTGTTATAATACGTAATGTACATTCATTGATTGTTTAGACTATATTATGCATATTACATTATGAATTTTAACAGGATTGTTCAATAAAACCATATGATTACTTGCTTGATACTTTATTTTTTTGCTTTTGATACTTTATGAGGCCAATTATTATTGCCTCATTGTTATTATTCCTATGTATTTTAAGTTGTTTTAATTGTTATTGTTCACTTAGGTCTATTTCTATTACCTCAAAAAATGCGATTAATCGTCAAATTAATCGCCTGAATACTCGGTTACCTAAATAAATGCCTGAATACTCGGTTACCCAAATAATCGCCTGAATACTCGGTTACCTGAATACTCGGTTACCTGAATAATCGCCTGAATACTCGGTTACCTGAATAATCGCCTGAATACTCGGTTACCTGAATAATCGCCTGAATACTCGGTTACCTAAATAATCGCCTGAATACTCGGTTACCTGAATAATCGGCTGAATACTCGGTTACCTGAATAATCGACTGAATACTCGGTTACCTAAATAATCGGCTGAATACTCGGTTACCTGAATAATCGCCTGAATACTCGGTTACCTGAATAATCGCTAGTGACAGCCCTAATTTTTAACAGGTTTTTGAATCGTTCATTATATATTAATAATAATATATTGACAAATAAATAGTCAACACTTTTTTTTTAATCCTTGCTGACTAAATGCAAAATGAACATCCAGCTTAATCTGTCGTTTAATTCATGAATGAATCAGCGCAGTGAAGATCACTGACTGAATCAGTTAAATGACTCACTGAATCGACTCGTAACCTTTAACTGTCTCTCAAATGTTTGGTGCAGTTTCCAATTATAATATTGTGGTGCGTTCTGTGACACATGTACTTTATCGTGAGTTAGTTGATGATACCTATCCAATGTGTATTTAGAGATATAAACCTGGTGGTGCTGTTAATATATCAGTAATCTGATATGAAGCGCTCTGAATTTATATAGCAGTATTTCTAGGTGTATTTTGAAGACATTGTGATTTGTTCCTGATCTTTCTCCACTGATTTATCAGGCAGCTCCAGCCGAATCTGGACCTCTCTGACATTGACTTTCACGACCTTGTGCGGAACGGAGACTTCTCCCAGGTACGAGCAGATCCCGTCTTCTCTTGCTTCCAGAACCATTGAGAAATGAATGCAGAAACAAGCAATAGTGTATTATTTTTCCTCTCCTGATACTGATTTCTGAGAATTTGCTCTGAAACCCATGATGATCTATGTATCTGCAATACTTTATGGACTTTTAGTAGCTGGAAATGGATAGGAAAAGTGGGACAGTGTGGGCTGACATCTCGGGATCACTAACGTGCTTTGACCATTATTTTGTTTTAATGAATAGCTTAGCCTGCAGGAAAACGGATTAATCTCAAACCCACAGCTGAACAAAGCAGTGCTGTTGAACATGTAGGTGTGATTAACACAAAAGATCGTTTACTCTATCATTATAGCAGCTGCGGTTCTTATGTGCGGGATAAAAGCGCAGGTTTGAATGGCTCAAAGCGCAGCGCACAATCATCATGATGAAGCTGTGACATTAATGCAAACACATTAGCTGAGACTTTCAGTTTAGCTCAGCTACAGAAGGCTTTTTGTGTGACGAATGAACTGAAAGTGAAATGAAGATCTCTGTCTTGAATCATGATTTGGAGAAAGAAAACCCCCCACATTTTTTGGTTAGTTTATCTAACAGTAATAACCCAGGTTTGAAATGTTTAGTGTTGCATACTGTGACCATTTCACAATCTTATTAAAACTAGTAGGCATTACAGTATGCTGTACATCGACTATCTCTGTGTGACGTGTGGAAAGTGATATATGGAGGAAAATGTTCTTTCTGTTTGTGTATGAGACCATTGTTCAGATCTTATCAACAAAGTCCACTATGCTTCTTATATTTTGCTCTTCAGGCACAAACTCGCTATTTACTCTGCATTTGCATACTATTAAAGAGCCACACACTGCTGTCAACACCTCTTAAAGCACATTGCGGTAAAATTAGGCTTGACTGTCAGTAAATGTGGACACAAAAGCCTCATTTCCTGAAAGAAGACCACCACGCCCCAGAGCAAACACTGGCATGATTGTGTTGGAGTTTGTTTGAGTGATTGTTACCTGTGTGTCAGTGTGTCTGTCACAGGTTTTGCTTCTGCGATCAGTTCAAGCTAATGTTTTTCTCAGATGAAAGTCTTCTTGGCACTCAGTCAGATGCCTATGCTGCAGACAGGACAGCCCGTGCTAAAGGTACAGCTGAGGTTTGGTTAATAATGTCTGATTTACAGAGGTTAGGCTGCTCGATGCATTAAGATATTGTTGTTTTCTGTGGTTGTAACAGAAATTTGTTCAGAAAGCTTAATTTTTTTGAAATGTAGATCATCTCTTGATTGGTTTCCTGAATCTTTTATATTCCTCTTTGACTCACTTTTATTTATTTTCTTAATTTGTAGTTCTATTAGCAGCTTGATTTCTCTGTCCGTCTGTTTAAAAAAAAAAAACCGAATATATTGCCAAATTATGATTTTTATTTGATATTTAAGAAATTCCTGAAAAGTCAGCATGTGTTGCTTCTGATCTCTTTGTTTTGTATAATGCTTTCTTTCTAATGTAAAAATACAGGTAAAATTCACTCATTGATTACAAATATCATCAGTTTGTTATGAATTTAATTCGATATTTATTTATATAACTCCTAACTGTTATATCAAAGTCAGCTTGTGAGGTTTCTGATCTCAGTTTTGTATAATGCTTTCTAAAAAAAAAAGTCAACATGCAACAAATTCATTTCCTTTGAAAATAATTGAAGATCCCTGAGCTCACAGCTGATTGGTCCCTTGTTAGGGCTTTGCGGTTAATCGTAATAGATTTTTGAAATGATGAAAACAAGATAAATTGAGGCAAAACGATTATTGTGCTGCTGGTGTATTCCATCCGACGCACTTTCGTTTCTCCCTAAAAGCTCAAAATGAACATCCAAAATCAGCCAAATAAGTGAGTGTTGTAAAATGTAGTCTACTGTTGCTAAACTGTGGGACTTGTTTGACATTAAACAGTGTTATCAAAAGCGCATTAAAGGGATAGTTCACTTTGAAATTAAATTTTGGTATGTTTTAGCTTACCTCAAGGGCATCCAAGATGTAGGTGTCTTTTTTTCCGCAGTAGTTTCAATTTTTATATTTTTAGGTCAAACCGTTCTTGTCTGTCAGTCATATAATGCAGGTCTATGGTCACTGTCTCAAAGAGCAAGCACAGAGTCCAAATTAAAACAATTCCCCATCGTCCAAATTAAACAATTCCCCGTCGTAAGTACACATTGATGGCCTAAGACACGAAACGAGCGGTTTGTGTGAGAAAACGAACAGTATTTATATCGTTTTTACCTCTTGTACACAGCCACGTCCAAGTGATCTGAGAGCGCCGGCGGGTATAGATATATACAATAGATGTCGCATTGGCTACGGTTTTGTTCCAATGAACTGCAGTAGCCAAGGCGACTTCTATTGTATATATCTATACCCGCCCGCGCCCTTAGATCACTTGGACGTGGCTGTGTACAAGAGGTAAAAACGATATAAATACTGTTCGTTTTCTCACACAAACCGCTCGTTTCGTGTCTTGGGCCATCAATGTGTACTTACGACGGGGAATTGTTTAATTTGGACGATGGGGAATTGTTTTAATTTGGACTCTGTGCTTGCTCTTTGAGACAGTGACCATAGACCTGCATTATATGACTGACAGACAAGAACGGTTTGACCTAAAAATATAAAAATTGAAACTACTGCGGAAAAAAAGACACCTACATCTTGGATGCCCTTGAGGTAAGCTAAAACATACCAAAATTTAATTTCAAAGTGAACTATCCCTTTAAGCTGCAAAAGAGACATTGTTTCACAGGTGGCTTTCTGTGTGCACGATCCGAGTCAGAGCTGAATACGGATAAGCAAATGGGTTTCGGATGTGCGTCTAAACCAAGTGTGCCGCACAAATGCTGAGAAGTGAAGCCAAAGCGTCTCAATCGCCCCCTGGTGGCTGGTCCCAGTATAGCTCATAAACCCCGCCCTCTGCATTAAGTCTAATGTACGCGATGGAACAATCAAATTACACTTAAAGGAGCATTGCGTAGGTTCTGAAATTTCTAACAGTTACTGACACCAGTGGCCGTTAGAGGAACTGCAGGCAGTCTCATGCTCGTTCTCGGTGCGCACACGCTCGTACGACCACATCAACCAGGGTTGCCGCAACAACCACTGAAGGCTCATCGAGATTCACCAGCATAATGTTTGAGGTAAGAAAACACCATTTGAAAACACTACCGATTGCCGCTTCTTACTAATAATGGCTGCCGTGCCGTACGGATGTAAGCCCAAGTAGACGAGAACGCGCATGACGTCACATTTTGTGAATTTTCGCGCTGATTCGGGCCCGACTCCTCCACACACAATTGAGCCTACAGGCTGATAGAGGCAACCGTGGTGGACAGTCAAGGTGTCATTCTTTTTATTACATCATGGTTGGCTCATACATGTACAAATGAAAACTATCTTAAAGATTTTTTTAAGTAAAAACCTACACATAGCTCCTTTAAAATAAATTTTTATTTTAGATCGTTTTTATCACACTAATTTAAGTTTGTGTTTTTTGTTGTTGTTTTTTTTAAAGTTTGATCTTAGTTCGTTATTTGATGCTATAAAAACGTTAATGACCTTGAAATCGCGGCTTTACTTCCTGGTCGCTACTGCGCAGACTCGGGTCCCGCGCTCACTACTGCGCAAAAGCTGGTCCCAAATCTGTGCAAGATGTCAGCGCCATATTAGGACTTTGGCGGCTTCACTTTTCACCAATGGAAGAGAGTGAAGGGTCCATCTTTTTTTACAGTCTATGGTCTAAACGTGTGCACACATATGTAAACACAATGGGTTATGTCTTAAGTTAACGTACACAGTTGAGAAGGAAAACACGCGTGTAACAGTATATTGGATCAGTGCATTAGCTCTTAAAGTGACAGTAGCCTAATAAACCTGTCCTTAATGATAATCAAACAACACATAACAAAGGAAAATCACTCCCTGATCTTGACTGAATAACTTAAGTAGCTTAAATTTGGATAAATCTATATTTAATGTGTACAATAAGACTATGCAGTGTTATTTTACATTTGATTATTCAATTTTATTTATTTTATTTTATTTTTATTTATTTCTCCGTTTTGTTTGTAATTATTTTTAGGACTTTTTCTTACATTAGTTATTACTTTTTTCTGGAGTATCAATTATTGTGAGATTTCACTAATATTTAAAATTACTCATATCGTGAAATAAGACTTAATGAAATAATCGTGCTAAATAATCATGATTTTCAATATTGACCGAAAAGAATCGTGATTATGATTTTTGCCATAATCGAGCAGCCCTTATTATATATCCCTTATTAGTGACCCTAATGAAGTGACATGTATCTTCACTTCTAGTGTAAGGTGTTGTGACGTGATTTTAAATGATTTCAGTGTAGATACAGGTCGTTTGCTGTGCGTTTTCAGCGTCTGCTTCTACAGATATCAGTTCTTGATGTGTTCAGACACTTCATCTCTTGTTCTGACCTCCCTCCTTGTGCTTTTCCCCTCATTCCTTCCTATCCTGCAGAATTTACTGTTATTGCTCCGTCATTCAGTCCTGACCCTGTTTTATCTCGGCTAAATTGCCTGTTTCACTCTCACAAATGGAAATATTACACAACTGGATGTCTCGCTGTCGGAAAAAGAGTAGGTTCAGAATAATACAAGGCACTTTCATCGTCTTTTGACAGCCAGAAATGTGTTTTTATAGAAGGATCCATCCAGTTGAGCACTTTCGAGTGGCCGTAGCATCTGTGAATAGCAGGTTACAGCATCTAGAATGGGCTTTCATTTGATTGTTGAAGGATTATGGGTTTGTGTAAGACTCTATTAAGCTTGAGTTGAAGTTTACTGTGTAATTGAGGTCTGCACTGTCAAAAACATCATTGAGATTTTTTATTTTGGCCCTCATACACAATTCACTAATAGTTATACATGTAGGCTGAAGCCTTAGCTTATTTTACATACCACTTCTTCATAATAAGCGTAACTTCCACTGCTACGTGTAATTATGCAAAAATATACAAACACAAAACAATTATCTAAGACAAAATTGAAAAGTGAAAACTGAAAATAACACATTTCATAATACAGTCGTTTAAAATTTCATGTGCACATTATTCATTTTGAGTTATATGTTTGTTTGTCACCTTGTTTTTTGTGCTACACCTTCTTAAATCACTTCTTTGGCAGATATAAATCTATTTTTATTTTAGTCCTCGCCCTTATTATTATTAAAAACATGTATTTCCCTCATTGCAAATAGCCTCTGGATGCTTTTGGGAAATAAATGATGTGCTTTATACATTTATGCAATTTGTAATCAAGCCAGATCACATTGATAAACTGTTGGTTGGTTCGTAATAGAGGAGCTGATTTACAATCCTTAGAGCTCTTTTCTTTAGCATAGAAAGAAATCATTGCTATCAACTTTTTCTCGACCATCAGTTCAGTTTGCTATAGTACTGAGGGCTTTTCTGTGCAGGTTACTCTAAAGTTGCATTAAAGGGGTCATATTATGCTTTTTCACTCTTTCAACTTTGTAATGTTGTTGTTTGAGCATAAAAAAAAGATCTGCAAGGTTACAAAGCTCAAAGTCCACTCCAAAGGGAGATATTTTATTTGTTTTTACTCGTGTTTTTTCCGGGCTTTGTGAAGTCATAATGTTACTCATTTAAATAATCCCCACCCACGGAATACGCCAAAAAGGGGACGAGACCTGGAGGAGCTGCTGCTACGTCAAAGAGACGCTGGTTTTTCCTCCCCGTTTCCAAAACTCATTTGTTTGACCTTCCTAAGGCTGACAAACTTGGTTAAGGCTGACGAGAGTGATTAAAATTGATTTTAAACACTGTCCGTGAACATTATTACCCCGACTTTCATCTGTGCGCTGCACATTTTACCGAGAACAGCGTCTCCTGAAATGGAGCAGTTCCCCCTTTGTCGGGACAATCTGTTGTTTATGGATGACAACTTGTAAGTATGTCTTATTATTTGTAGTTGAGTTTTCGATTAACAGTTCCAATTATACGTTTTATGTTGTTGCTACGATGTAAATAAAGGGAGAAGCTTTGCCTCCGCTCGCTTTCTAGCCAACATTAGTGTTGATATAGTGTTTACTGTAGCTTTTGTAAGACTGTTCTCCGCGCCTTTGGAAAATAAACCATGGTTTTGTGATCGATTACTGTTCGTATTATCATAGTTTTCCGACAAATATCATGATTAAATGGTGTTTAACGTATCTAAGATGTATAAGAAAATTACTAACAAACATACCACTCTGAAACGTCCTGGGAAATCCGTGCTTGCAAAGTCCATGCGTGAAATCCGTTCTGGTCGATCCTCTTATTTGTTAACATTGTCAGGGTCTGAATCAGGCTTTGAATTGGTTTAAAATTGACGCCATATTTAATATTTACACCTGAGCAGATGAAACTGGTGGTTATGGAAAGGGCTGTGACAATTCCCAAATACACAGTGCCAATCACAACACACTTGGCCAGCTAACCAATCACAGCACATTTAGAATTTTGGAAGGAGGGGCTTCATTGAAACTGGAACTATACGGCTAGGGTTGGGTATTGGTTGGGTTTTATCCGATACCAGTACCTACTCGGTATTTTTCAAATGGTTCCGGTGCTTAAACGGTTCTTAAACCGGTACTTAAGAAAACGAAACTGCACACACTTTATCAAAATAATAATAATACCTGTGTGTGTTTTCTGAAAAAGATTTTCTGATTTCTGATAAAATAAAAAATTGTGCTGATGTAGCCGAAAACACTTAAGTTAAGATTAAAATTTTGTCTTCTCATATTATATATTATAGACTTTTACAAAACAGAGAAATATCTGACACTGAGCAGAAATATTTAACACACCTATATAGTATAGCCTCATATAAATATACTTGATATACTTCATACTTGATATGCAAGATTTGCAGTTGGCATTAAAATACTAGACTTACCCGAAGAGGAACACTGCAGCTGAATTTAAACTTTAGTCAAGAGTGTTTTGGGTTCTAATCCGCATTCGTAGGTTTTTTTTTTGTTTTTTTTTAAACCGATTATGCTCATCAGTGGTTGTATATCAAGCAGGGACACTTTGTGTGCATTATATGTTGTTATTTCACCAGAACGAATAGATATGAGGCGCCGTCTAGGGCTTAAATCGAACTTCATTCACGGACACATAAAACGCTTGCATACACATATACTAAGTAGTCACACATACATGTATACTGCTGAATGCTCCAACTATATGAAATGCACAACGTCACATCTAAAGTCGCTCACGCACACACACACACACGCGCGCAAACTCTACACACACACGAGACGCGCAGAACTCTCCGCGCACATACTCATCTGAGACGCGAGCACACACACACAAACTCTCCGCGCACATACTCATCTGAGACACGAGCACACACACACACAAACTCTCCGCGCACATACTCATCTGAGACGCGAGCACACACACACACAAACTCTCCGCGCACATACTCATCTGAGACGTGAGCACACACACACACAAACTCTCCGCGCACATACTCATCTGAGACGCGAGCACACACACACACACAAACTCTCCGCGCACATACTCATCTGAGACGCGAGCACGCACACACAAACTCTCCGCGCACATACTCATCTGAGACGCGAGCACACACACACAAAAACTCTCCACGCACATACTCATCTGAGACGTGAGCACACACACACACAAACTCTCCGCGCACATGCGAGCACACACACACACAAACTCGCGCACATACTCATCTGAGACGCGAGCACACACACAAACTCTCCGCGCACATACTCATCTGAGACGCGAGCACACACACACACAAACTCGCGCACATACTCATCTGAGACGCGAGCACACACACAAACTCTCCGCGCACATACTCATATAGACGGCGCCTCATAAATAGATCGATCGCTGCAACGTATTGAAGCGCGCGTCCGAGTGAAGAAAGTGCGGTGTGCGCGAGCCACAAGAGAAAACACTGTATCAGCGCCACTGGCACTTTGATCACTTGATTTAAAAAACACAGTTCAGCGCTAGATCGTCTCTTATTTAACAAACGAACTAAATGAATGCTCTGCTGGTTAACTGGAGATGTTTTGTTATTGGATCATTCGTGCCGCGAGATGTTTTATAGGGGGCGGTGAAAAAAGTCAGGCACCGAAAGTTGCGTTCTTATTCGGTCTCGTTACTACCGTTTATGTCAGAACCGGTTCCCTATTGGAACCGGGTTTCGGTACCCAACCCTATATACGGCGCGCTCGAACCCAGACTTCATAAAAGGGCATAATAGGACCTCTTTAAGATGTTTAACCCCCTAAACATGAACGTGTGACTTCGTGATGTCAAATTTTCAATGTTTTATCTCTCTTAGGAATAGCACATTGAGTGTGATCATCAATACTGTTTGAAGCTTCCAGGAGTGAAAACCATCCTTTGACAGATTTACAGCAAATGTTTTGGGACGTTGGCCATGTCTGAAGTAATGTTGAGTCCAGAGCTGCTGTGAAAAACAATCCTCAGTTCACGCATCATATATCAGACGTTTTATGAGCACCGTTTCTGAGTATCACAGCTTTTAAAGGAATTCTTCACCCAGAAATGAAAATGCTCATTTACTCAAACTTATATTACTTTCCTTAATCGTAGCTACTCTTTTCAATTCAATAAGAGTTAATCTCATGCAAAGCATATGGCTTCAGACGACACAGTGCATGTGTTGTATTGACACATTTTTATGGTGCTTTTGTAACTAAACTTCCTGTTTATTGTAATCACATGGAAAAGACTGAACAAAGAAAGGCATGCACATTTCGACACACTTTGGTTAGATAACAGAATATCTAGAATGAAAATCTGCTGTGTATTTCAGTAAAATGATGTTCTTCTGAACATGTTTTTATGGTTGTTGTTTTTAGGATTTGCCATGCATAGAGGAGCTGTCCAACACATCGCTGTTCTCCTCGCCATCTGAATCTCTGTCGGAGTATCCAGACCCTTCAGGATTTGGCACCGATAGCCTGGCACAGTTACCCGCTGAGGGCACCGCGGCGCCGATGTGCTGGGATATACCTGGACACAGTCAGAGACAGGTATTTATACACTGGTTTTCTCTCAGATATTCATTTGTCCGACATTTTCACTGGTCCTGCCACAGAACTCATTTACAATCAGCACGTTTGCAAGCATGTTCTTAAGTTTTCATTTATTTTTATTAGTAGTAATAATAAATAATAAATAGTAATTAGTAATAATTATTTTCATTTATTATTAGTAAGTAGGGGTGTAACAATATATTGTCACAATATATCGCAATACTAAAATGTATCATGGATAATGACACACTGTATTGTGAATTGTTCACCCAAAATGAAAATTACTGTGTGAGAAAAAATTTAAGTTTACAGAGTTTTAGTGTCAGTACTACATTAAACTACTATATATAATGATGAATATAATGTATAATAATGCAATGGGGGAATATTTGTGGGTCCTGATAATGCCAGATGTCTTATGTTACCAGTAAAAAGTGGTTCACATTATTTTAAATATATCTAGTCAGTGAAAGAGAGCATATTCATCTAAAATAATTCTGTATTTTCAGCTTCAGAATCATCAATATTTGTATTCTGGTGTCTCTATTGTCCTGTGCTTTGGGTTTCAGCACCATGTCCAAGCCTGTTCATTTACACCCACAATACCAAATTTAGCATTTTAATCAACAGTTAATTTTTTGTTAACATTTTACCATATGTCTTGGAGTATCGCAATAATATCTTATTGTGAGTTCAGTATCGTGACATGGTGTCGTTACACCCCTATTAGTAAGTTATTAGTAAGGTACACAGTTACATTTTTGCCCGTTACCCCAGTTTTGCCAGCATGAAAACACTTTTGCTATCAGATTAAAGCCGATGGAGAAGTGTGAACACTTAAAAAAATTTGTTTTCTACCAAAATAAAAGCTGTATGGTTTAATGTTTGAAAGCATTAAAGACGGCCATAGATATTAGTTGTTTTTAGTTGTTATATTTGTTGTATAGTCATAACGTCTTTAGCTGATCATATTCTTGCATAGATAATTGTAGTAACTGATTTTTAGTCGATCGTATTAGCATTTAGCCTGAGTCCTATTCCTCGTGTGTTCAGCATCTCCTCTTGTGTCCGTGTTCTTCAGCAGAACCTGAGCGCGTTTCCGGGCCGTTTGGATGACTTCAGCGCGATCCTGTCCGCGTCAGTGGCAGGATTCAAGGTAGACTCTCTCCTTACCTTTATTATCTAATACTCTCTCCTCTATTTCATCACATTTCATCATCCTGTGTTTTCTGCCTCCCTCGTTCATTTCTACAGGCTGCTCCGCCACCGCCACCAGAGGAAGAGGAGGAGGCGGACGAGGAAGAGGCAGAGGATTTGGGGCACGCTGACACGTACGCCGAATACAAGCCATCGAAATGTAAACTGACATGTCATATCATATCAATCTACAGCACAGGGGTGGGCAGTATGAGTGCGGTCATGGTGTATGACACGTCATAGTTATTTTAAGGTCCCAACTGAGTCTTAAAATGTCTTTAATTTTGTTTTCTCAAATTTAAGGTAATAAAATGTCCTATATTTTAAAAGGTATATTAATGGTGTTTATATAATGGAAGACGCATCTTTTTCGGCAACACGTGATCCTTTAATACTAACACTTTCTTTTCTATCCTATATCTATAAAAAAAAAAAATTATGTACTGCATTAGACTTAACTGGGAATGGTCACATCACTTGCATATTGTTGTCCTATTGTTTGTATAATTGCTTCTATTTCTCTTTATTTGTAAGTCGTTTTGGATAAAAGCTTCTTTAATGATTAAATGTGAATAATGGTATATTAAGATCTTAACGGTCTTAATTATCTTTTTAAGAAACCTTAAATTTGGGGACGAATTAACAGTAACTGCGATAGGCAAGCTTATTTGTATTGCACATTTAATACACAGTGGTAATTCAAAGTGCTTTACATAAAACAAAATGATAATAATAATGCACCGATCATGATTTTTCATGGCCAATTTTTATTATTATTTTCAAGCAAATTGGCTGATTCTGAAACCTGTTTCAGTGTCTTCAGATCATCAGCGCTGTGTAGAGAGAGAGCGTGTGCTCACGGTTGCCAGATTGCAAAGGTTGAGTAAATCACAGGGTCAAAAAATGGATCCTTTTAACAGAAAAGTTCTGATTTGGGGATTTTAAATCTTGACTTCTGGCAACCGCAAACATGAACGCTCGTAGTAGAAGCAGTCAGCAATATTTTCTATATTTCTATAATTTCTATAATATTTTTATACACTTTTGTCCGTCATAAAAAAATTCATATCGGATACATTGCAAGCGTTTTGAGAGATGTTTTGACAATTCAGAGCCACCGAATGACAAATAAGAAAAATTCGCGAGGACTTTATCACTAGTTATAATACACATACATTTCTACATTAGTCCATCATTCTGCCCACCCCTACTACAGCAAAAACTCAACTCGATTTCATATTTTGTGGTGTTTCCGTGTCAAACAAGCGCTCTGTTCCCATGTGTGCAGCTACTATTGGAATCTCTCACCCTGACATCGTAGTGGAGACCAACACACTGTCCAGCGTTCCTCCTCCCGACATCACCTACACACTGTCCATTTCAGACAGCACCATTAACTCTGGCCTGCTCTCCGCCCTGCAGCTCGAGGCCATCATCTACGCCTGCCAGGTACTGTTCCTCTACGCGCTCTGTGCACTTCACTTTCACCTCTTCTGTGTCTCTGTTATTGTCTGTTTCCACTCAGAAATGTTAAGGTTAAAGGAGTTCACTTTCAAATAAACATTTCCTGATAATTTACTCTCCCTCATGTCATCCAAGATGTCCATGTCTGTCTTCAGTTAAAAAGAAATGTTTTTTGAGGAAAACATTCCAGGATTTTTCTCCATATAATGGACTTCAATGGCAACCAACGGTTTGAAGGTTCAAATGTCAGTCTCAATGCAGCTTCAAAGTCTCGAAACGATCCCAGCCGAGGAATAAGGGTCTTATCTAGCGAAACCATCACTCATTTTCTAAAAACAAAACAAAAATTATATACTTTTTAACCCCAAACGCCCATCTTGTACCATCTCTGAGATGCGCCACGCATTACGCCATCACGTTGGAAATGTCACGCGTGACGTAGTTGGAAGTACCGACCCAGTGTTTACAAGTTTGGAGTAGGAGGACCGTTCAAAGTTATTGAATGTCTGACACATATTTATATGTATTTGTGTCAGTTTATTGTTTAAAATGGTCCTTAGGTGTGCATCTCCTGGATGTTTAACGACGTCACGCGTGACCTTTCCAACGTGATGACGTAATGCGTGGCGCATCTCAGAGATGGTACAAGATGGGCATTTGTGGTTAAAAAGTATAGAATTTTAATTTTATTTAGAAAATGAGTGATGGTTTCGCTAGATAAGACTCTTATTTCTCAGCTGGGATCGTGTCGAGACTTTGAAGCTGCACTGAGACTCACATTTGGATCTTCAACCCGTTGGTTGCCATTGAAGTCCATTATATGGAGAAAAATCCTGGAATGTTTTCCTCAAAAACCTTCATTTCTTTTCGACTGAAGAAAGAGAGACATGGACATCTTGGATGACGTGGGGGAGAGTAAATTATCAGGAATTGTTTATTTGAAAGTGAACTCCTCCTTTAAGGTATACTTTATTGTACCAGAGGGAAATTTGTCTTGGGCTCAAAAATACAGCCCCTGCATCACATAAAACAAATAGTAAAATGACAAAAAACAATACAAAAACACCATAACACATAAATGATGTCTCAAAAAAAAAAATGTCTAGTACAAATGTATGACGTTGCCTTTGTGTTTGTGTTCCTCAGCAACACGAGGTGATTCTTCAGAACGGTCAGCGAGCGGGTTTTCTGATCGGAGACGGGGCTGGTGTTGGGAAGGGACGCACTGTGGCCGGAATCATACTGGAGAATTTTTTAAAGGGAAGGAAGAGAGCACTATGGTAAACACACGCCTCATGAGTCAATGAGTTTGACTGAACGTGAACCTTAAGGCCCGTGCACAACGGATTATCGTGTGCGCTTTTAATGCCTCGTGACTAAACAAAGAGCGCCAATGTGAGTATACACACCGACACGCAAAACGGCAGGCGTAAAAGCATACTTTTTTTTTTTTTTTACTCTTTTGGTTCTTTTTTTTTGTTTGACGCGCCACGTTAAAAACTGGCCGACCAATGAGATTAGCGCTTTTGTTCACGTGCCTGGATCTGGTAAAGATACAGTACTTGGCATAGACGTTATAAATATTATGTCTATGGTACTTGGTAGGGATGCACCGAAATGAAAATTCTTGGCCGAAACCGAAAACCGAAAAAGAGGAAACCAAGGCCGAAAACCGAAACACCGAAAGAAATTATGCCAATTATTAGTACCATTGCATTTATGGCTATGACTGTGTACTAACTTTACTAAAATCAAGGCATTGCAATTGCATAAATTAATGTTAAAGTTTCAAAGAATAAATCAATTAAAATTGTATGCAAATATTTATTTAGCACATTGCAAAGTATATAAAATTAAATGTTTAACTTGACCCCACTCATGTGTACATTAAATAATGATGTAAAAGCCTACTGGCCTGCAGAAAGGTTTAAAAATTAAATGTTCTCTCATAAAAACAAAGTGCATTTAGGCCAATACTGCCATAGCCCATAATAATATCTGCAGCTATATGCTCATGGACGTGAGTTGCAAAAACCATAAACAGCTAAGGTAAACACACACACCTCTGAGAAATGACGGCTGGTACACGCAAGGTCTCTCGCTCCCTCTCTCTGCCGCGCGCGCTACGTATGCGCGCTCATGCTCGCTCGCGATTCCGGGAGATTTAAACTAATTTGCGGGCATCAGGGAGCCGCTATCAATACGCGGGAGACTCCCGGAACTTCCGGAAGACTTGGGATGTCTGTGTTTTGAAAATCGCTGTCCGTGGGTCACTCTCAGATATATTGAAATACGTCCACACCGCAGATATGTTGCTTCAGACAAGCACGTGCAGGTCGCGGTATCTGCTGTTTGCGTCATCACAACATTTCGGCCGTATTGTTTCGGTGATAAAAGTCTTTCGGCCGAAAACCGAAAATGCACTTTTGGGCCATTTTCGGCCGAAAATTTTCGGTGGCCGAATATTCGGTGCATCCCTAGTACTTGGTGGCACTCAAGCACAAAACGGTCACACATTGATAGAAGACGAAGATGCTACGAGGCAAGATGAATGTAGAGCTGCTGGTCTCTTTGGTGTCTGAACACACAGAACTTTATGACAAACGCCACAGCGACTACAAAAATCTCGATAAGAGGGAGCTGTTATGGAGAGGAATTGCAGATCGAATAGGATTCAGGGAGTGAATTTGCTCGTTCACTCGGCGCATCGATTGGGTATGAACGTAAAGACGCGCCGAAAAACGCTGGCGATAAGCATGTGTGATAATCGTCACGGTGTGCACGGGCCTTCAGAGTTTAAATTCTCCATTCATTATGATGACTTCATGCATAACAGAGGGAACTTGATTTATTTTTTTAGGTTCAGTGTGTCAAATGATCTGAAGTACGATGCTGAGAGAGATCTCAAGGACATAGAAGCTCTCAACATCCCTGTGTTTGCTTTAAATAAGGTTTGTGAACCAGTTTTATTTACATCAGTATTGCACACGTTTAGGGTTCTTCCAGATGTGATGGAAGATGAACTAACAGCGTTTGTGAGTTAAAAGCTAATGTTTAAATCATAATTATAATAAATCATAATAAATGATTGATTGATTGATTTATAATAAATTGTAATACTAATTATAATATAAAAACAATCAAAATAAAAAGATTTTATTAAAAAAAGTTAAATTGTAATTTTTTTTTAAATATTAAAAAGTATTTTATTTCTTTACATGCATTATTTTTATTTCAGTTTTATTTGTATTAATTTAATACTTAAACCTTATTTCATTTAGTTACAGACACAACATTTTCTAATTTTCCTTTTTTCTTTTTTTCTTCTATTTCAGCTTTATCTCAATTAATGAAAATTATTTTAAATAGTTTTAATTTCACTTAACAACACTGCCTTAAACCTTCATATGTGTTAAATTGTTGAAACATTAACTTAAAATACCAGGCGTCTTTAAGTGAAAATTTTAGGTCACGTGGGTTTGACTGGCAAAAAGTTAGAAAATTCCTGCATTACTTGTTTAATTACTAGATGAATCAGGCTTTTTGAACGAATCTCTTGAGTTAATGATTCAATGACAAATACATTTTTAACAGTTACTTGTCAATGTTGCTTGATGTTATGATGTAATTGACAAAAACGTTATTTGAAGCGTGTCAAACTCAGTTCCTGGAGGGCCACAGTCCTACAGAGTTTTGTTCCAACCCTGCTTCAACTTACACACACCTGCAGTTTTCAAACAAGCCTGAAGGACTTGATTAGCTGATCAGGTGTGTTTAATTAGGGTTGAAGCTAAACTCTGCAGGACTGTGGCTCTCCAGGAGCTGAGTTTGACACCCCTGTAAGTTACTTTCAAAAGATCTTTTTTGATTGCTTCCATAGACATCAGTGTTTATATCCGAACTATACACTTTTATCCCAGTAATTCTTTGGGAATTTGAATATTTGTAACAGAAATAATGATACTGTGTGGTTAAAAAGATTTGCAGATTGCAAATTTCAATGTTCGTGGCGCTGCATGATTCCGGTGTGACCGTTATTAATCTTTTCCTCTTTCATACAGATTAAATACGGAGATACGGCTACCTCAGAGGGCGTTCTTTTCGCCACATACTCAGCGCTGATCGGAGAGAGCCAGGCCGGCGGCCAGCACCGCACCAGACTCAAACAGATCCTGGACTGGTGCAAACCCAACTTTGATGGAGTCGTATCCTTCACGTCCAGCTTGTGCATTTATTTGAAATCTTAACTGGAGTTTTAGCAGCATTCCAGCATGAATTGCCATTTAACAAGTAAGGGATATACCATGGCCAGCTGTGCATTATATGATTTTAATGCACGACATGGAGGCAAAGAACCAGGCACAACGAATGCCATGGATTTTCCCGATTATAACATGGTTATTTGGCAGTAATGACAACTTAAAGCTTTTATTTATGTTTGTAGCGCAATATTTAACCGGAAGGGTAAAAATGTATGGTTATTTCCATCAGTTACAGCTCGTTAGATCTAGAATTCTGCCCGCTTTGAATCAGAAAGAGAGATAAAGTAGTGCATAAGATTACATTTATTTGAATTTGAATGAATTAAAGCATATATTTGAATTAGCGATTCAGTAGCAAAGCTATTTTATTAATAAAAGTCACTGGGCAGCGATGATACATTTTGTGCTCCTGAATGTTTCTGTGTGTGCACGATCTCTCTCTGTGTGTGTGTGTGTGTGTGTGTGTGTGTGTGTGTTTGTGCGCGCACGCGCATTAATAAAGAACAGTGATTAAACTGACTTGGAACTACCTGTGCATTAAACTTTGAATTTTATTGCACACCTTCCAGCCAATTAGAAACAAGTATTCAGACAGACCATGGTATAATATGTATATTAACAAAAGTATTGTAGTAGTGCTGTTGACCCTTGACCTTTAACCTCTGTCAGATTGTGTTCGACGAGTGCCATAAGGCTAAAAATGCGACTTCCACCAAGATGGGTAAAGCCGTCCTGGATCTGCAGAGCAAACTCCCCCGGGCGAGAGTAGTGTACGCCAGTGCCACAGGTGGGTGCTCGCCACACCGTCTTTACACTCACTACATGTGTGTCAGGCGTATGTAATTGGCCTTTGCTACTCTGGTTTTATTTTTTTATAAGGTATTGATCACACCTTTATTTACATATGTATAGTTTTTTTTTAAATCTTTGTAAAGGAAGTTTATGGAAGCTTGTTTCTGCCACAGAATAGAACAATTTAAAAGATAATTGGAACTTTATCGCGCAATTAACTTTTTTTCCTCAGAATTGCGTCATATAAAGTCACAATTGCGTGTCACAAAGTCAGAATTGAGTCAGAAAAAATGCCAGAATTGCGAGTTTATACCGTTCAGGAATGTGCTCCAATGTGACGTCACATTGGAACAGGCCCCGCCCACAACAACTCCACCCTATTAGCATAGACTCCGCCCCTCAGATCTTATTAAAGCTGCTAAAGTTGTTCAGTCGAGCAGTGAGTGATTTTCTGTTGCTGTTTTTTGATTCATATTAACAGAATACATAGCAGTAGGTACTGTATATTTCACTTTAATACACAGATCTGACATACACATTCAATTTATTTCCCTGCTGTTTATTCACAGACATAACCGACTGTGTTTGTGAACTTTGTGTTTTTGATATAACTTTGTGTATTTGTCAGTTTAAGTGCTATAAGACATGAAAGAGAGATTAGTTTAATACTCGTGGGATGCTTTGTCTGACATCCAGCTTTCTGTGCGTGTGATTTGAACGTGTGCACTCAGAAAACCATATATCAAAATGTTAGACTGATATGGCTTTAAAACACAAGCAGATGATAAACTTTCATGATGATGAAGAACAGCAATGTCACGTGACCGTTTTGGAGATAATCAAAACCAAACAGATGTTTTCTTAGTTTTTGGCAGAGTATTGGAGTCACGTAGTGCACAGGCTCCGCCCTCTTCTGGATAAGGGGGCGGGAAGCAGCAGCTCATTTGCATTTAAAGATACATGCACGAAAACAGCATGTTTTTCCTTCCTCTCAAAAATAGGCATTTACAACTTGGTATAATAAATGATCTGTGGGGTATTTTGAGCTGAAACTTCACAGACACATCCTGGGGACACCTGAGATTTATATAACATGATGTAAAAAGAGGCGTAATAGGTCCCCTTTAAAAGGGGTTTATTATGGTTTCATTTATTAAAATCTCTTGGTCTTTGTGGATTTATGAGATCTAAGAGTTTCCTGCCTTTATCATTCTCGTTCTCTAGGTGCTTCAGAGCCAAAGAATATGATCTACATGAGCCGATTGGGGATCTGGGGGCAAGGAACACCGTTCAAGACCTTTGACGACTTCTTGCATGCTATTGAGAAGAGGTCAGAGTTCATCCTGAGCATCACAGTGACCATGGTTTAGATTTCTCAGATGATGACAAAATGCTCACTTTTTTTAAAACTGTTCTCTTATAAACATTTGCTCAACTCTCACCTTCGTTCTTCCAGGGGTGTTGGTGCCATGGAGATTGTTGCAATGGATATGAAAGTGAGTGGCATGTATATTGCACGGCAGCTGAGCTTTTCTGGCGTGTCCTTCCGTATCGAGGAGATTACACTGGACGAAGAGTTTAAACTGGTCTACAACAAAGCAGCTAGACTGGTGAGAGAAACCAGTTCTTATTTTATCAGTTCTTTTGTCTTTGGGTCGTTATGTTTCTCACAGATTTCTGCTCGTTCTAAATCATATATAGATATAGTAGCATAGTAAAGATTACATTTATATGAATGCATTAGTGTGAGAGAGAGCGATTGGGTGTGAATAGTGAAGCTGTGTTTTAGTTACTGTGAAATATATGCTAGAACTTTTCAGTTTCTAAGCTATTTTATTGATAAATCACTTCTGCGCCACTGAATGATTGTTAGCGCGCGATCTTTGCGTGATATGCGCTACTATCTGTGTTGTGTGTGGGTAATGCAGCAGCAGTTTAGAAAAACGATTAACTTACCTGTACAATAAGCTGTGTAAAATGTGCATTTACGCGATCAATTTTGAGCATCCAGGTGGTATAATCGAACATATCTTGTGACGCACTCTCTGAGTATGCATTTATTTGTAATTTTAACTGAAACTGAGCGTTAAATTGGACAAAGATTTCTTATCCTGTTGCGCCCTTTACAGGCCATGATCCGCGACTAGTCGACGTCAAGCTTAAAGGGCACATAACACACACAGTTTCTGCCAATCTCATGTTAATCTTGAGTACCTATAGAGTAGTATTGCATCCTTCATATCTCCGAAGAGTCTTTAGTTTGATCAGATTTATAAAAGACAGATACGCAGTACCGCTTCTTTCCGAAAAGAGCCATGCTCCTGAAGGCGTGCCGTGGGCGGGGCTAAAGAGTCACGCAATATACATCATCGCATTATCCATAGATGACTTTTGAGTCACTATACGTTCGTGTTGTTTACATTATATGCACTTATGTGCCGATTGCCAACAAAAAACAGACATTTGACGTTACTTACCGCCTGCAATTACGACTCTTGACCGGGATCTTTTATCTCTGGAACCGCTCCATCTTTCAGTTTCAAACGATCTGCAAATCCAGTGTCGAACTGGGCCTAGTTTATAAAACATTCGTCAGCGAAATTCCAAGAACAAACAAACACACTTGCACAACTCCGTTCATACAAATACTAATTTTTTAAAACTTTGGCCATGTTTAGCATGAGAATCTCTTTAACATTAAAAATAAGTCAGAATGCTTGAAATAGCATTAGACATCCTCTTTAAAGCGTCCCGGCAGACCATTAAAGTCGACTAGTCTGTTCAACCCCTGGATAAAGATGCAATTTCTAATGAATCCGGATTAATGTAGACGTAACTTAAGACTCTCTGCCATGATTTGTCCACTGATTTTGATTTACACAAACCTTAAATCCTTCTTTCTCTCTCTAGTGGGCAGAGGCTCTCGAGTTGTTCACCCGAGCTGCAGACACGCTGGGTCTGGCCTCCCGGAAGTCTCTCTGGGGTCAGTTCTGGGCGTCACACCAGAGGTTTTTCAAGTACCTCTGCATCGCCGCTAAAGTCCGTCGCCTGGTCGAGCTCGCTCAAACTGAGATGCAACACGGCAACGTGAGTCGGGATTAATATTTGTGCTTTTGCTTGTTATATAAACCCATAGAAAGGTTTTACTATTCAGGTACAAGGTCCTTTAAGTGCTTGAAGCACTTGAATTGGACCTTCTGAAATTTAAGTCCTGGAAAACCCTTGAAAACAGCCATATTTATGAAAAGGTACTTGAAAAGTGCTTGAATTATTGAAAGACTATATATGTGAAATTGGTGCTTCATTTTATTGATAAAACAATCTTTTCATGCAAAATGAACGCCGCAGCCCGTCTGATAATAGATATGGAGCCATTTCACATGGCTATGAGTGTGATATTGCTCATAAATATCCAAGTATATGATACAGCTTTCATTCTTCAATCAATCATTGAAGTTTGCACTTTATTTTATTGTTTTATTAGTTCATTTTAACTTATCTTTTTACCTTTTTAGAATTTGAAAGATAATAAAGATATTGTTTGATTAGTGAGATCTCTGATTGTAGTCCTTGAAAACCAAAAAAAGTAGTGCTTAAAGTCCTTGAAAATCTTGGCATTTCTGTTTTAAATGTAAAATGTTTTAAATATCCATACCCAGTAATAGTAAATGGAAAGGTAAATTCATTTTTAAAAATGTGGAAACCATGTTTTAAGTGTTTCACTAATTGTGTCCAATCGCCTCTCTCCCATGTCACTTCAAACAGTGCATCGTGATTGGCCTGCAGTCCACTGGAGAGGCCCGTACTCGAGAGGTCCTGGATGAGAACGATGGACACCTGGACAGATTCGTCTCCGCTGCTGAGTGAGTGCGCTGAAACTCTTTAAAGCAAGCCATTTTCCATCAGTGGCTTGTACAGCTTCTGTCTGTTTGAATGGGGAAAGATGGAAATTAGTGTTGCACGATTAATCGCATTGAAACTGCACACGATTTGGCAAAGGCTGTGATTATTTTATGCTCAGTTTGTCAGTGCAGCGGCTGATCGGTAGTAAATGCTCCAAATGAACACCAGAGGGCGTTTCACACACACACTAGAGATACGCGGATCAGCTCCAACGTTACCCGAATCCGAATCCAAAAACAAATCATCCACCCACCCGCACCAATAATTTTCTCTGATTTAGATATCCTCACCCGATGGTCAAATTACAATTATTCGTGTTACACGTGATGTAAGACCTTCATGCAGTGGACTCGGCGACGCTAGAGAGATGATGCGCGCATCTCTAATGGTAAAATACACTTGAGGAATGCGGCTTTTAAATGAAGCAGCATTTTTCTTAATTTCATAAACACAGGATTTACTCCCTTGAAACTTAAACTGGAATGCCACTGTTTCTGTCACTTCCCGAACAGACACACACACACACACACACACACACACACACACACACACACTTACACACACTTCACAGCCGTTGCATATTACATAGCCAGCACTTGATTCAGCCTCGTTAACCACTTCGTTAAAACGCTCCCACACGGTACTTTTCTTTCTTTCCTTTTGTTTGTTTTGTTTTTAATTCTGTCTATGAACTTTTTTACCTCTATTTCTGCTTAAAAAAGCGGACCCTGCGCAGCTCGTGTAACATACCTTAAAGGGATAGTTCACTTTGAAATTAATTTTTGGTATGTTTTAGCTTACCTCAAGGGCATCCAAGATGTAGGAGCTTTTTTTCCGCAGTAGTTTAAATTTTTATATTTTTAGGTCAAACCGTTCTTGTCTGTCAGTCATATAATGCAGGTCTATGGTCACTGTCTCAAAGAGCATGCACAGAGTCCAAATTAAAACAATTCCCCGTCGTCCAAATTAAACAATTCCCCATCGTAAGTACACATTGATGGCCTAAGACACGAAACGAGCGGTTTGTGTGAGAAAACGAACAGTATTTATATCGTTTTTACCTCTTATACACAGCCATGTCCAAGTGATCTGATCTGACGTGTGCGCAGACTGGTGCATAGATATATACACACTAGATGTCGCCTTAAAGACATTCGTTCCAATGAACTGCCGTAGACAAGGCGACCTCTAGTGTATATATATCTATGCACCAGTCTGCGTACACGTCAGATCAGATCACTTGGACATGGCTGTGTATAAGAGTTAAAAACGATATAAATACTGTTCGTTTTCTCACACAAACCGCTCGTTTCGTGTCTTAGGCCATCAATGTGTACTTACGATGGGGAATTGTTTAATTTGGACGACGGGGAATTGTTTTAATTTGGACTCTGTGCATGCTCTTTGAGACAGTGACCATAGACCTGCATTATATGACTGACAGACAAGAACGGTTTGACCTAAAAATATAAAAATTGAAACTACTGCGGAAAAAAAGACACCTACATCTTGGATGCCCTTGAGGTAAGCTAAAACATACCAAAAATTAATTTCAAAGTGAACTATCCCTTTAATGAGAGTGCAAAGTAGTGCCTGTCTGGCTGGTGGAAAAAATAAGTTTTAAACATGCTCATATTTTGAGAATGTAGTTAATATTTACGTTATTAATGATTTATCATTTCTACCTGCGACCCACCTGCATTTAATCAGAATGTTATTTTTATTACTTGATCTGCCCGATCCGCGGATTATCTGCAGCGCCCTCGGATATAACCGCAATCTGCGCATCACTAACACACACACACACACACCCCCCAAATATGCCCCTCTTCAGAAGTACAATAACACACATCATTATAGGGCATCACACTATCTGTAGCTGAATAAACAGAAGATTGAAACGCTTTGATTAAATACGACTAATAAACACACGACTGCCTTATTCTGTGTCAGAAGCACATCATCTCACAGAAGGAGGAGCTCAGCTGTCGTTATGAAGTGAGTTTGGAGTAAAAGCAAGTTATTAAATGTCGTCTTTTATTGGACAAGAGGTTCATAAATGCTTCTCATGTTTGGAAATATGTTGCTTTTTCAAATGCACGTTATAAGCGACTCAAACTCGCAGTGCTTTCAGACAGAGCAGCGTTTACAGAGCCGTACATCAATGACGAATCATCGATGATTTCAAAATCGCGATTACATAAGTGCGATTACATATAAATTGCGATTAATCATGCAGCGCTAATGGAAATCTCCAACAAATCACCAATAGGCCAATCAGAATTCTAGAGAGCTGTATAAAATGGACACATATCTGTGCATTATGCTCTGTGATTGATTATAAGAACTGGATTGAGATGTGTGTGTTTTTGTCATGTTAGGGGTGTTTTCCAGTCATTAGTGCAGAAGCACTTCCCAACACAGAAACCCAAAAGAGAGAAAAGTGCCGCAAGCAAGAGGAAACGTAAGTCACGTCTTATTTTCCTTCAATCAAACGTCGATTTGTCTCCTGGCCTTTTGGTCTGTGGGTTTTTGTTATGAATATTTTCTGAAACCAGTTCTTTGTTTTCTGAAGGAAAGCCCAGAGGCCGGACTGCAAAATTTCAGAAGCACTGTGTGGAAGCAAGCGGGGTTATCAAAATCAGCGACGATTCAGACTCCGACTCAGATGAGATTGACAGCGAATCGAACTCCTCCCCTGAATCACTACAGGACAATGATGATGTGATTTTCGTGAACCAATTCAATGGGCCTGCTGGTAGGTTGACTTTAAATGCAAGATAAAATCACAATGTATATCTATTTGTTGAGTCTTAGGGTGTGTTCACATCGAGCGGCAACCTTCAGGTCTCTCTCTTGAGTCCAACACGGAAGTGACTTAAACTGCAGTTCATCGACTGGCCACTAGAGATGGGCTCCAAAACAGAGTCAGTCCCATAGACCCCCGTGTTAAAATGCCCAACTTTACAGCAGAAATAAAATAATTTACAGACTGATACAGAAAGTGGTTTTGGTCTATATAGCTAATTTTGCCCATCATGATGACTGTGAGGGGGGTTATTTTATTTTATTTTATAACTCATCCATTTAAATTATATTAAGCCGTAAAGTTATGCATAATTAAGGGGCCACTTGAGTGACAGGTGGATTGCCGCTGATGTCTGCTGTCTGTTAGCGTCACGTCAGCTTGCAATAACTGGAGTCATGAACAGAAGACGAAGAGAAAATCACTCGCTGCTCTCGGCTGAATAACTTTTGTAGCTTTAATAAGAATCAGGATATATTTAATTCATACAGTGAAAACTAAGCTTTTACGTTTGATTATTGAGTTTCTGTTGTTAAATAACCCTAATGTAGGATAACCTGAACCCCGTGGTTTACACTGATGTTAAAATAACACTTACGCTACAGTAAAACACTGATGTTCACTGTCAGAAGCTGTAGGGATGTTTTCTTGTCACAAAAAGAATGTGAAACACGTATGTAGGTTATATAAGTTTAAAGATCATTTAAGTTTATTTTACACACTTTAAGCATTATCGCATATCGAATATCGCATTATTCAATGAGTTATCGCATATCGCATTTTTCTTCAGTATCATGCAGCCCTGCTTCACACATACTACGTCCATATTTTTCTTTACAGTGTGTGGTTCACACTTGGCCAGTTTGGTTCGATATTAATGAGCTTTGGTGCGATTCATTTGAATAAGTGTGAACGCTGCCATCCAAACTCGGGTGCGCACTGCAGCTCGCACAGAGCGAGGCTGAACATCAGGAGCTCAGCTTCGCGGCTGACACACGAATAGACTATTAACTTAAAGCTTTTTCTCTTAAACACAAAAGGCACGTCCACTTTAATAAAAAAAGAATATTTATTAAACAAACCAAATCAAGAGCAGAAACGAAATAGTGCATAACTGAAAAATAAAGCATGGAGAGGACTGACTATGAATGAAACGCTCTCACAATTAAATAAATAATATTCAGCAAACCTTCTAGTAGCCTAATTTCTTCAATCTGTCTCTCTTCTCCAGTGGGTTGGGCTAATCCAAAAGAAGTGAAAGCAAGGGGGGTGTTCTGAAGACAGACTGTTACCTGTGAAACAAGGGTGCTCTGAAAACACCCCCATTAGCAATTAGTGCTTTCCACCTGATGAAATGAACGCGGCAAAAAATCGACCAATCAGAATTTTGGTTGAGCCAGAACGTATCGACCAATAATCGACTAATGGACTGGGAGATTACAGCCCTATGTGGGACTATGTTAAATATTGCTAAATAATTGTTAAATAAGTTCACGGAAACTCGTCTTCCCACATTTGTGGCTGTCAATCATTCTCCGTTCAGCATTCAAACCATTGTTTTGTATGTTCTGAAAGTTAAATATACATCATAAAAGATTTTGTTTTGTATCTTTAGGTTCGGTGTTAATGCTAAGCAAACCAGGACTAAATGTATAATTTTCGGTACAAAAAACCCCACGAGAGCCGAACTACATGTGTGAAGTGTTTTTTTTCTTTTTCTTTCTTCTGGTCTCTGCACTTGCACTTTATAGTCACTGTGTGTTTTAGAAGAATTGACTCCTGCCGTTCTGTCCATTCAGGGATTGAAGGAGTGCAGATGCAGCTCACACTTATTAAATCAGGCCTAATTTCTGTCTAGACGGCTAAACCACACAGGAGTGATTTAGGTCTGTTCCAGACTCTTATGTGCTGAAGTCATCCTGTGTGTGTGTGTGTGTGTGTGTGTGTGTGTGTGTGTTTTCAGCTAAACTAGAAGAATTTAAACAGAGGCTGCTGGGTAAAATAGCAGAGCTGGGGAAAGAGCTGCCACTCAACACTCTTGATGAGCTGATTGACAGGTTTGGAGGACCAGAGAAGGTGTCAGAGGTGAGAATCACTATAATGCACTGTGTTGAGTCTGAAACAATTCTTACATTAATATTAGATTTAGATGGACCACGTTAATTAGTATATTACTGACTAACATTTAGGCCACATTTACACAGGTTCAAGTGACCCAATTCTGATTTTTTTCCTCACGTGTGGACACATGGATTCCGATATGCTCAGATATTGGTTTCAGGCCTCGTTCATTTGTGTGAAATGAATGAATGATGAAATAAATTTGAAATAAAATTGCAAATATTAATTATATAAATATAAATTAATGTTAAATAAAAATATGCACATAACAGCATTACAAAAGTTAAATATTAAAATGAAAACTGAAGATATAAAAATAAAAGGCATTTCAAAATATTAATAAATACTATAATGGAATGTAAATAATACTATAATAGTGCTCTTAAGGCCCGTACACACCGGGACGAATATCGGCGCGCGTTATTCGCCAGCGTTTTTCAATGCGTTTTTTGTGTTCACACCCAAGCGATTTTCGCTGACGATGAGCCGAGTGAACATGCAAATTCATTCCCTGACATTAGATGGCGCTTAATGCAAAACAGAAATACAATACCACTCCATAACAGTCTATACTCTACAATACCACTCCATAACAGTCTATACTCTACAATACCACTCCATAACAGTCTATACTCTGCAATACCACTCCATAACAGTCTATACTCTGCAATACCACTCCATAACAGTCTATACTCTGCAATACCACTCCATAACAGTTCTCTTTTAACAAGTTTTTTGTAGTCGCTGTCGCGTTTGTCACATAGTTCTTTATTCCGACACCAACGAGACCAGCAGCTCTACATTCATCTTGCCTTGCATCTTCCTCGTCTCATTTCTTCCCGGCAGTGTCTGTCTATGGGCAGTGTAGACGCTACTTGGCGTATATCTTCTTCGCTGTTACGTATGTGTGCTCGGCAAGACCGTTTTGTGTTTGAGCGCCCCCAAGTTGTGTTTTACTGTAACTTCAGAAGCTCCAGACACGTGATCAAAAGCGCCAATCTCATTGGTCGGATAGTTTTTGACGCGGCGCGTCAAATAAAAAAAAAAACGAACCCGAGGCGTTTAAAAAAAAATTACGCTTTTACGCGTGGCGTTTTTCGCGTCGGTGTGCACACTCACATTGGCGCCCTTTGTTTAGTCACGAGGCGTTAAACGTCGGCGAATATCGCGCGCGAAATTCGTCCCGGTGTGTACGGGCCTTTAGAGTTTTGTTTGAGACACTTGATGCCTGTTCACATCTGTATATTAAACAAATATCACGATGTCATGCTATGACACACAAGTAAAATGCTAAATGTGTGTGTGTCTCTGTCTGTTTGTGTGTCTCTGTGTGTGCGCGCGTGTGTGTGTGTAGATGACGGGCCGAAAGGGACGTGTGGTGAGGCGTCCTGATGGCAGCGTACGATATGAGACCCGAGCGGAACAGGGTCTGACCATCGACCATGTCAACGTCAGAGAGAAAGAGCGATTCATGACAGGAGAAAAGGTGATGACCTCTGACCCCACAAACACACAACACGACCCAGAGCGTGATTCAGGATATTTGTGGCATATAATATGAAGTGTTCATATATCTAATGCCAGTCCTTCTCTGTGTGTTTCTCTCTCAGCTGATAGCCATCATCTCTGAAGCGGCTAGTTCGGGTATTTCTCTACAGGCGGACAAACGTGTGCAGAACCGCAGGAGAAGAGTTCACATGACCTTAGAGCTGCCGTGGAGCGCAGACCGCGCCATCCAGCAGTTCGGTGAGTGTCTGTGTGTGTTTGATGAGTCAGTCCTAGAGCTCCTGTACGATTTTGGGGAACAATCGGGTTTACTGGAGATGATGTTAATGATCTCAAACTGGTTTTTAAATGTTTAAAGGTGCTCTAAGCGATGTCACGTGTTTTTTAGGTCAAAACTTTTTTTGTCACATCCAGCACATCTCCTCACCATCCGCTAGCTGCCTGTCCCCTGAACACACTGTAAAGAAACGCGGTCTCTGTTGACAGCCCAGCCTCCACAAACGGCAAGAAAAACAAACTGGCCCAGCCTGGGCCACGAAACATAACAAACAGTGTTCCAGCCAATAACCGACAAGAATGATTTGGGGGTGGGGGGGTTAGTGTGCTTGCACATGAAGGGGGGAGTGGAGGAGAGAGAAGCATGAAGAGGGAAGTTAGCTAGAGGAGAGATGTCCTAGACAACGACTAATGTTAAAATAGTATATTCTTGAGAATTTTGATATGGCCGACACACGACCAAGGAGACGACGTTCCGATGAACAAATAACAAAGAATAGGGAAAAGGAGAAGGAACACGAAGTCCCGAATTTACATCGGAAAAGCGTTTCAAAAGGTGGCGAGAACTCCGCCGGCAGAAGGGCTTCCGATCCCACATTCAGGAGGCTCTGTTTCTGCTGGACAGGGTAAACCCAGTTTGTTTTTTCTAAACGGTTCATGACTGTTTCAGGAAGCACGAGGGGGAGGGGTCGGGAAGAGGAGGAGGGAGGGTCGGGCAAGCCTCCGTTTTGTTTGACAATACTTAGAACGTCAGCAAGAAGTGACATCACCCAGCATCGCTTAGAGCACCTTTAAATAATCACGTTTCACCACTGTTTTTTAAAGTAGTCAGTAGGAGTCAAAGTTCTCATAGAGCGAACACACGAGCCACTGTCAGAGGTGACTGATAAGTCCCAAAGTACAAGACCTCTTTTGCTCAGTCGGCTTTCTCTGCAGAGTTTCTCTACAAAACTCTGGAATGCTTAACCTACTAATTTAAAACTAGAGACCGATGGCAATCTTTTAATGGAGGACTTAAACCAGGGTTTCTCAAACTCGGTCCTGGAGGGCCACTGTCCTGCAGAGTTTAGCTCCAACCCTGATCAAACACACCTGAGCAAGCTAATCAATGTCTTCAGGATCACTAGAAACTCACAGCTCAGGTGTGTTTGATCAGGGTTGGAGCTAAACTGTGCAGGACAGTGGCCCTCCAGGACCGAGTTTGAGAAACCCTGACCTAAACAATAGCAAAACAAAACAACAGTGCTGGCGTGAATAACCTACTACTGAGATATTTTCTGATTATCATGCTTTTGCTTTATAACTTACGTATGTAAATAATTTTATAATAATTTTAAATAATTTTGGTGCATCTGCAATCAAATGGTATATTTTCTTTATTCTTTTTTGTTAGTATTGTTATTACTTTTGTTATCAGTATTGTTATTGTATTTTCTTGCTAAAAGCCTCCCGTGGACAGGTGTTGAACATTAGCATGTGTGCTAAAACACCCAAGCAAATGCATATGGTTCGTCCAATGTAATTGTAATGTCCATGTCAAATCAAATCAATCAAATTAAATCAGTCCGATAGATTTCTTAGACGTGCCGAAAGAACACCACAGACAGTGTTATCGGCATGAGTAAAACTGGGAGCTGTGAGAAACGATACACCGGTGTTTTGCCGGATGAGAAGTTTATATCTCTTTTAGTTCCTTTTATAACTGTTCTAATTTTCCTTGCTTTTATTTTGTGATTATTTTAATTCCTTTCTGTGTAAAGCACTTTGAATTACCGTAGCGTGTGAAATGTGCCATATAAATACACTTGCCTTGCCTTGCCTTCGAGAGACATTGTGGGTGGTTGCTTAATATTGTGTCTGTGTATCAGGGCGAACACATCGCTCCAATCAGGTGACGGCTCCAGAGTACATCTTCCTCATCTCTGAGCTGGCTGGAGAGAGACGCTTCGCCTCCATCGTGGCCAAGAGATTGGAGAGCCTGGTAAAGTCTGGTTTTTAGATGTTATACACACTTAATGTGCTTTAAGAAATCCATTTTATTTTTTCCCAAATTGAGTGTTTTCAGTTGCACTTTATTTTAAGGTGATGTAGTTCAGGGCCGTCAAAATGGCTGAAATGCTAAATTTGAATTTCTTTCTTTAATATTAGCAAAATTCTAATTCTATAGGCAATCCTTAATGCTAGAGGAAAAGAGTACTGTATTGTCTACTATGCCCACAAGAGGGCGCAAGTGAACGCAAGAAACAAATGTGATCCTGGACCACAAAACCAGTCACATGGGTCACAATTTTGAAATTGATATTTATACATCATATGAAGGCTGAATAAATAAGCTGTTGTTAGGATAGGACAATATTTGGCTGAGATACAACTATTGAAAATCTGGAATCTGAGGGTGCAAAAAAATCGAAACATTAAGAAAATCTCCTTTAAAGTTGTTCATTTATGTTCACGATTGTGCTGCATTCACTCACAGAAATACATGTTTATATATTTACGGTAGGAAATTGACAAAATATCTTCATGGAACATGATCTTTACTTAATATCCTAATGATTTTTGGCATAAAAGAAAAATCGCTAATTTTGACCCATACAGTGTATTGTTGGCTATTGCCACAGATATACCAGTGCGACTCGTGACTGGTGACGTGATCCAGGGTCACATATATAAACCAAATCAAGCATCGCATCTTCTATTGAAATGAAATGACATTCACTTTTTAAAGTGCATTAACTTTTGAAACAATTGTTCTTAAATAAAATATAATTTCCTTAATGTGCATGCAAGGAAAATGGGGTTACAGTAGTGCATAACCTGTGTTCGTGCATCAGTAACCTGAGGAAACACGCTTCAACACACAGCGTAATGAACTACATGAACACACAAGAGCGAACTGACATTCAGAAACACTCACTACATCTACATGATGTTCATCAGCGAGTGCTGAGCGCTTTCTGTTGACAGTGTTTCCAGCTGATGAAAACACAAGCTCAGCTCTGACCGATGTGCCAGGTTTGGCCAAGTATGTCGTTACATGATTTTTGCCAACAACTGAGAGTGCTTTCGTCAGCTGGTCGCCTTTTCCCGCCATTTTACAAACTAACAACGCAGCCGCACCTGGATAAGCTAACAAAAACAAACCGTGTCAGTTACGTCATCATCATCATCATCATCATCATCATCATCATCATGCCGTCTCGCGTGCCGCTTGACACACCAAACATTTGAATGCACGGATTTTGCATTCGAATGTGCAGGTTTTTTTTTATTATTCAATGAATGTTAGAAATTGTTATTTGACAGCCCTTATGTAGTTTCATTGTACTTACTCAAATAAGTACTGAGTAATATTAACTACATGTACTTACTATAGAGTTACGGTTAGGGTTTGGTTTAGGGTTAGTTACTTGTAATAATGCATAATTTACTGTTATTACTATGGTAAGTACATGTAGTAACGTGCAACTACATCACCTTAAAATAAAGTGTTACTGTGGTTTCCATTTTAATTTTGATGAATTCCATTTTTAATGGTTTAATTCAATTTTAATAATCTAAAAGGACATCTAATCAGTTGAATTCATAAAACTTTTAAAAACGTAAGAATTTATGAAAATTGTAACAATGAAATGTTTTTACATAAATTCTGTGTTATCCGTTTTATTTTTTTCTGGATTCTTTTTTGTGATTTAATACAAATTTATTATCAAAAACAATGGTAAGCAAATTAATGAATAATACTTAATTATATCTTTGAAAAATGTAATCAAATGAAATTTGAACAATTCTTAAAGTACTACACAACATATGATTACTGTTTAAAATTGAAAAATATTATAAAAAAATATATTAAAGCTGTATTGCAATCTCAGTCTTTTTGCAGTTTAATATTCACAGACACTATTCCATATCGCAGTTTAACTGTACAGCCCTATCTTTGATTTATTCATCCAATCTTTTCCAAATTCCACGTTATACAGTAAATTCCATTTTCCGTTATTCTAATATTCTAATAAGGTTTGAAAAATCTCAGCCAATCAGAACTTGATGTTTAATATACAGATTTGTGGCACTTGAATTTGGACCAATAAGATTTCACTTTGGGCGAAACTACCCAAAATATGGAAAACATGCATCGCTTACAGTCACGGCTTGTTAGGATGTGAAATATATTTAAACTTCATAACTTCATTATGCAATATTTATTAGAAGCCATTCTTCAGTCATGTGAGAAACTGCTTAAAAAGCTGTCATGTTTATGGAAATGCAGCCATGTTGAACTATGTGTTGTGTTCTGTAGGGGGCGCTGACACACGGGGACCGGCGAGCCACTGAATCCAGAGACCTGAGCCAGTACAACTTCGAGAACAAAGTAAGAGCGTTTTCCTCCAAGTCAACCACAATATAACAGCTCTGATCTTCCATGTGACTTCATTAGATTGCTTTCACCAGTGTCATTTTAGTAATATTTATTTACTATTGTAGTGTTTATTAAAGGTCCCATATTGTACACCTTTCTGAAGTTTTATTTTAGGTTTTGATGTCCTTAAGTATATATATTTGCGGTATATGTGCCAAAAACCATCTCAATATATTTTTACAGCTCCTTTCTCAGGAGCTCTGCCAAGATCATATCTACTTAATATTCATAAGCCTCTCTTCTGATTGGCCTGTTGTTTTCTGAGTGACCCACCATTGGTGGGGGTGGAGACTGAAGGCGGTGACTGAGTAGTTCTGACATCACACTTATACAGAAGTCACAACGGCTCTACTTTACGCAGGCTGTGTGCATTTGTCTGTGGATTGACTGTTTTGAAACTTGTATGGTATAGTCTCATCGCCCCTAGACCTCTGCTATCATGGAAAAAGCCAGGAAATTTCAGTTTTGATAATATGGGACCTTTAATATATTTTGAAATAGTTTTATTTGTTTTTGTAATTTGTTTTTTATTTGTTTTGTGGTCAGTATTTCTATATATTTTATAAAAAAATGTATTTCTGTTTTAGTAATTTTACCATTTAAACTTATTTCAATTAATTGTCAAAGCAACATTTCAAATTTTCGTTTAAATGTAAGTTTTAAGTTTTTCCATCGAATATTTATATTTTCAGCTTTATTTCGATTACCGAAAACAATTTTTAAAGTTTTAGTTTTGGCTCTCGATAACAATAACAACGCATTGGAGTCCATTTGACTCAGAGTTTAGGCTTTTTGGTTGATTATTATTTTATTTTTTTTCTGAACCTGAAAGACACATATGAACTGCAATATGGTTCACAGTTGAGCAAAATCTTTTATATTGCTAATATACCACAGTTCAGACCCACACATACAGTGTGAAAAGCGACCGGTCGGAGTGAAACCAAACTCTAGTTTGAACCAGAATTGACCACCTCATTTAATGAAGCTGTTTATTGATGTCCTGTCTTTTGTCTGTGTTAGTACGGCACCAAAGCGCTGGATAAGATCACTAAAGCCATCCTTGGGCACATCGACAACAAAGTCCCTCCACCAAAGGGCTACCCAGGAGGTGACATGTTCTTCAGAGGTAATGATGTGCTTCACTGATGCATGAGACTACATCTCAGTTCACAGACCTGTAGTCTTCACTCTAAAACTATGTACTTCACAAACATACACTACCATTAAAAAAAAGTCATTAAAAAAAAATAAAAAAAATAATGCTTTTATTCAGCAAAGATGCATGAAACTGATCAAAAGTGACATTTACAGGGTTTCTGCAGGTCTTAAAAAGGGTCTTAATTCACACTTACACAAATTAAGGCCTTAAAAAGTTCTTAAATCAGAGCCGAAAGTCTTAAATTCATAAAGTCATGGCATTAAATGTTGCATGCATTGCAAAAATTATGGTAATTACGACATGGCTTAAGCTCAACATATCTTCCTCCATTATTTTTTTTGTCCTGTTTTCCAATATAAATATCTAAACTTCTTTAATCAAGATATATTGACTTGAGATGCAAATGTAAAATGTAACAAAATTACATGACTTTATGCTTAAAACTAGAACAAATATGTCAATGAGTTATGAAAACTGCCCATTGGCAGATATTTGCTCTTGTTTTAATCGTAAACTCAATTCATTTTGATAAATTTCACTGAAAACAAGACTTTATATTTTATGTCATTTTGTATCTCCAGTAAAAGTATCTTGATTTAAGAATCTTTAGACATTTGCACTGGAAAACCAGACAAAAACACTTCTGATCAGAAGGTACAGTATAAGATATTTCCATATTCTTGTCTTATTTTCGAACTCTGATGTGTTGCCGATACAACTCATTGTGTTTCTCCCCAGACCTTTACATCTAGAGAACATATGGAAGTATTGTGTTCCCTTTCAGTTTTCCATACTTTGAATTAAAAAGGTCTTTAAAGAGTCTTAAATTGACCTTCATAAAACCTCCAGAAACCCTGGATTAAAGACATTTATAAATGTTACAGAATGTTTCTATTTTAAATAAATGCGGTTCTTTTTAATGTCTGAAAAATCCTGACTTTTTTTATTTATCACAGTTTCCATAAAAACATGAAGCAGCACAACTGTTGTCAACATTGATAATAATCAGAAGTGTTTCTTGAGCAGCAAATCAGCATATTAGAGTGATTTCTGAAGGATCTTTCAAAAACATTTAAAAATATATTATCGACCCCAAACTTTGGTTAATTTTAACGGCCTTCTCTCGGAGCGCGTGTCCAGCTCGTCATGATACGCCCACAGCGAACGCGCGTCACACAGCGACTGCAGGCTCTGACACACACACACACACACACACACACACACACACATAACAGCAGATTATACTTCTGCAAAATGTGGCTCTTTTTACTACAAAACTGTGAATTCTGCTGGTATTCCGACAGTCTCATGCATACTGACACAGATTCGGGCTACGGTCTACAATCACCTACGTAGGAGAAGTTTGTTTGACATGTCTAATGGTAAACACAGCCATGTTGAAGACTGCAGTGATGTTTTCACTGATGTTATGGCAGTCCACTCTGCTTATTTTTTTTTTTCGAGAATGTTGCACTCCTGTTTGTCATTGTGCACGAAACTTCACGCCAGTAAATCATCAGGAATATTTGCTGACTTGTGCGCGTCTCAGTCGCCCTCTTTACGTTCGTCCTAATGCCTGTTAGTTGTCCGTGGATTTGCCTATATTTGCCGTTTAAAATGGAAACGTCTTTAGACATGGAAAAATCTATTTTACAGTCGACACTTATGTCTCCAAATTCGAACAGGATTTTTTCACAAAAGTGACAGCCCTAATAATTATATTAATATAATTAGTTTGACATTTCTTCCAAAAATACCATAGTTTCTGCAGTTACTGTTGCTATAGTAAATCCATGAATTCTGCACACTGTGATTTCGGACACACTAATCCTACTCTTGCTTAGTATTTCGGCTTGTGTGTGAATCGGGATGCAGAGAGAGAGAGACACTGTGTTCAAGCTCATGCAAAAGAACATGACACTGTAATGTTTGTGTGCACTGATTTTAATATTCATTTGTGTGTATCAGATATGAAGAAAGGCATGATTGACGTGGGAATCTTCTGTAGGGAGCCGCGTCTGGGTCTGAATACAGAGAAAGGTAAATGTAATACAGTAACACCACAATATTGTGACTATAATGGCTGATTTACTGCTAATTTTTGTGTTTTATATGATCAATATTGCAATTGCTTCTGCATACTTATTATCTGAATAATTCTTTGTTTTACAGTGTCTTTTTCACTTATTACTTGTACTTACTATAGTAATAACAGTAAATTATGCATAATTACATGCAATTAACCCTAATTCTAAGCCTATAGTAAGTACATTTTGTTAATTGATATGGATGCACCGATACCACTTTTTATATCGATACCGATATTCCTATTAATTGATGTTACTTAGTACTTAAATGTATAATTACACTGTATGTAAGGCACCTTTAAAATAAAGCGTGAACGTGTGCCGATATTTGGCTATTTTGATAGTATTGATGTTGGCTGATTTACTCCGATGTTAGATTCAAAATATCCTGAGAATAATGTTTATGGGTAATGTACATTTGTTCAGGATATGATGTAGCATCTGGATGTAATGTAATATTGTGGTGATGCATAACTGAGGTTAATCCTGTCTGTGGAGTTTTTGCTTGTATGTAAGTAAATTAAATGCATTGATTATTTGCAAGTTTTATGAAACCTAGTGGCTAATTGACTTTCTTTTCTTCCTGTTACCCAGACTGCACTCTCACTAAGTTTCTGAACCGTATTTTGGGTTTGGAGGTCCATCAGCAGAACTTTCTGTTCCAGTACTTCACCGATAACTTCGACTACCTGATCAACAAGGACAAAAAAGAGGGAAAATACGACATGGGAATATTGGGTGAGGAATCATCTGAATGTACACCTCAGACTGTTTTAGTTTTATTTATTTCATTTTAAAATGAATCACAGTATTAATGCTGTCATTAAGCACAGATGTTTATCTGGCATGTTTTCATAGCAGTAGAGCACTGCAAAATTTTTATTTTTGTCTTGTTTCCAGTCCAAATATCAAAAAATTCTTAAATCAAGATGCATTTACTAAAGTAGTAAAATGTCATAAGATATTATATCTTGTTTTCTGGGGAATTAATCAAAATTAAGTGAGTTTTTGCTTAAAACAAGCAAAATTGTCTGTCCATGGGTTAAGAAAAATAATCTTAATTCAAACAGAAACAAGATTATTTTTCTTACCCCTGAAAACAAGACATAATATCTTATCTAATTTTACTTATCTAGTAAATGCATCTTGATTTAAGAATTGTTAGATATTTGGACTGGAAACCAGACAAAAATACTAAGTAAGAAAGGCATTTTTTGCAGCGAGGAGCTGTATGTGTGTATGAGGAGATTGATGTTCTTATGTCCGGTGTGTTCAGATCTTGCTCCTGGTAATGATGAGATTCACGAGGAAACGCAGGAGAAGTTTCTAACTCCAGGAAACCCTCAGGAGGGCCAGGTCATCCTCTATAAGGTACATGAGAGGAACATCTGTATTCCTGACCTCGATCTGACTGTGATCCGGCTTGAGACACACTGTTCAAGTACAGAACACAAACACCTCTAAAGGTGATGATACACAGGGCAACTTCTTGAGCAATGTTGCGATCTATTGGACATTTTCATTGGGAAAGCGCCCAAGCAACAATCGCTCGGCAAGATTGCCCGGCAACATTGCTCAAAAAGTTGCCGTGTGTATCATTACCTTTAAGAAATTAATACCTTTTATTCAGCGAGGAAACATTAAAGTGATCAGAAGTGACTATAAAGACATTAATAATGTAACAAAAGATTCTATTTCAAGTAAATGCTTTCTATTCATCGAAGAATCTTGAAAAAAATATCACCGTTTCCTCAAAAATATGAAGCAGCACAACTGTTTTCAACACTGATAATCATCATAATTGTTTCTTGAGCATCAAATCATCATATTAGAATGATTTCTGTGGGATCATGTGATACTGGAGACTGGATAAATGATGCTGAAAATTCAGCTTTAATCACAGGAATACATAAGTTTACAGTATATTCACATACAAAACAGCTGATTTACATTATAATATTTCACTGTTTTACTGTATTTTTGATCAAATAAATGCGGCCTTGTTGAGCAGAAGAGACTCTTTCAACAAACAAAAAGTCAAAAGTCTTACTTTACCCCAGACTTTTCACCAGTTGTCAGTGTGATGAATGTCCTGATGTTGTTCTGTGGCTGTGTTCAGATCAGTGTGGATCGTGGGATGCCCTGGGAAGAGGCCTGCAGTAAAGCCGAGAAACTCTCTGGAGAATATGAAGGGTTTTACCTCTCAAACAAGGTACAAAACACATACACTGATGTCTGACAGTAACTCATGCTTGATATGTTTGTGCATTTGTTTTCTATTAAATTGATTCATCAATTAAATGTGAGTATTTTAAAAAATCCGCATGAACCGCATTATAAGACCGTTTTAAAAGGATGCATAGTAAATACATTTAATAATCATAACAGCATAATGCTATTGTGAATTCACAAAGGCTGTGATTAAATTAAACCGATATATGAGCTGTGGGTTTAATAGCATATATATGTGCTTTAATTACATGCGTGCAGGATACGTGCGTCTCATGTATATTACATTGTGTTTCTGCAGTGTTGTTCAATAAAACCATATGATCACTTGCTCTTTATACTTTAGTTGAACCAATTATTAAGCATTGCTTCATATGTATTTTAGGTCATTTTGTTCACCTTAGGTCTATTTTTAGCACAAAAAATTGATCCGATTAATCGTTAAAATAATCGACCGATTACTTGAGTACCAAAATAATTGTTTGTGACAGCCCTACAAATGTAAAAATGTTTCCAGTTACCAGCCATCTTTGAGTATTTTCCTAAAGGAAAGTGTGTTTCTGTGTGTTCAGCTGCGTGGGAACCAGCCGTGTGTCCTGCTTGCCGAACAGGGTCGTGGTCGAAACCTCATCCTGTATAAACCCAACATCGGTAAACAGGCTCATCCTGAGAACCTGGACAACCTCCTTCTGAGATACTACAAGGTATGACCCTACATCTCACACACATCAGTGTAATGTTAAATCTCTCAGAGCTCTTGTTGCACAGTGACATCTGGTGGTAGAGAGCGGGTTTGTCAGGAACACAAATGTATGATTGATTGTTTGGTCTAAACCTGAGCTCAATACCAGATTGTAGTTTAAAGAGGACCTGTTATGCTTTTGTCACATGTTCATCTTTGTTTAGTGTGTAATGTTGCTGAGTTCTTCTCTATATCAGTGTCAGTGTTTCTGAACTCCTGAAACGCCTCCATTGTAGTCTTGAGTTTCTTCCGGGAACGAACACGTCACAATATTCCTCATTATAATAATTAATATGCAGAATAAATGGGCGGGGCCTGGTTGAGTTGGTTAGTAGTGTGTTAAACTGGCGGTAATGGTAAGAGCGGGACATTTCCCAAACACACTCAAAGCGCTCGACCAATCACAACACACTGATCCAGCCGACCAATCAGAGCACAGTGTGCTTTTCAGAAGGAGGGGCTTCATAGAGACAGGAACTAAACAGTGTTACTGACAGACTGGGAAGAGAGGAGCCGCAACAATGGAGAATATGAGGAAAATAATCAACATTCAAGCAGGAAAACCTGTTCAAGTAGAGACTCAAGGGCATAATGTGGCCTCTTTAATAAATACTCTGAAAACAATTCAACTTTCAAGAGTTGCTTTAAGTGTTTTCAGAGCTGATTTATAATTTTTCTAATCAAAAACCACTTAATTTCCTCATTTAGACGGTGAATACAGATGTTTGATTGACTGAACTAAATGCATAACTATCCCTAAAATACAATGTTGTAAATATAAAAATAATGGATAAAAAACAATCAACAATTGCATTTTAAAAATAGTTTTTGCCACTTTTCATGGCACTTTTGTGTAAAGTGTTTTTCTTCCCGCTCTAAAGGTGACGTCTGATGAAGCAAAGGATTTCTGGGAAACTCAATTTGAATTCTCCTTCAGCAGCTGCACCCATGCCAATTGGTGAGTGACATTATGTGTGTGTGTGTGTGTGAGCAATGAGTAGAGACTTTAACCCTATTAATACATTTTTCTCGGTGCCCGAATTTTTTTTTATTTGCTAGGTTTTTTATTGCAATTTGAGCTAATTATTTTAACAGTAATGCAACTCTGTAAACTGATTAAGCTTGTGTGTGTCTAAAGGTGCGGTCACATTTACTGTTGCTCTGCGTAATTTCACAGATGATACAAAATGTAAATGCATAGGCAAATCTCTTCACCATTGGAAGTCCATCAGACGCAATTCTTCATCGCACCAATTCCCATTAAAATGACTGGATTTTTGCTCATGAATTTTCACTGTGTATTGTAAACGTGACCGGACTTTAATAGTGTTGTACATCTGTGTGTTCCTCATAGGAAGGGTAAGTGTAAGCAGATCGAGGAGGGGCATGAGTGTTTTCTGGGCATGCGTCTCAGGCAGTATCACATGCTGTGCGGAGCTTTGCTGAGGGTTTGGAAACGAGTGTCTGATATAGTCTCGGACGTCACCAACTCCAGCATCCTGCAGATCGTACGACTCAAAACCAAACAGAACAGCAAACAAGTCGGTGAGTTGACCTTTTGTTATCGGTTACTACTCAATAATGTGTCCTTGCATACCAATAATTGCAATGCACATCTCAGATTTATACTAAAACTTATTGGCCCTGTTTCACAGACAGGGCTTAGATTAAGCCAGGATTAGGCCTTAGTTCAATTAAGGCATTTAAGTAGCTTTTATAAATGTGCCTTAGAAACAAACATTACTGATGTGCATCCTAAGGCAAAACAATGGCACTGACATATTTTAAGACATATCAGTGCAAGTTGCTTTCAGTTAAAACAGCTCAAACATGCATTTTAGTCTGAGATTAGGCTTAAGCCTTGTCTGTGAAACTGGGGGATTTTATGTGTTAAGAGTTAAGGCCCATTCACACCAAAGATGATCCAAATTTAGCAGAATAGCAGAGTCCACACCACAACTATAACGATGACGGCACAGAGAAATAGTATCTTCGGTATCACTTTCAGAGTGTTTTTTTTTTTTTTTTTAAGGTGATGAACGATAAAAACGTTGACAGCCAATCAGAATCCATCCTGCTTTAAAGAGCTTGAGCGTTTAAAGCGGCAGACGACAAAACTGCAGTACATGCTTAATGATACCCTCATGTCACAATTCGATACATATCACGACACGATATTAATGCGATACTCCAAGACATATGATAAAAAGTTAACAAAAACTGTACTGTTGATTAAAATGCTAAATTTGGTATTGCATTGTGGGTGTAAATGAATAGACTCGGACTTGGTGCTGAAACCCAATGCAGGACAATAGAGACACCAGAATAACAATATTCATGATTCTGAAGATAAAAATACAGAATTATTGTAGGCGAATATGCTTGAACTCTTTCACTGACTAGATATATTTAAAATAATGTAAGCCACTTTTTACTGGTAACATCAGACATCTGGCATTATCAGGACCCACAAATATTCCCACATTGCATTATTATACATTATATTCAACATTATATATAGTAGTTTAATATAGTACTGACACATTTTTATATTGCGATATATTGTGACACCCCTATAAACAGAACGTTATTGCGCAATGTTGTGGACTCTTATATAGCTATCGTTCTTGGTGTGAACGTCATGGGAACGGCTCTATTTATCTCACGTCTTAAGAAAATAACAGTAACACTTTACAATAAAGTTCATTAGTTAACATTACTTAACATTGAACTAACAAGAACTAACCATGAGAAATATATTTGTTACTGTATTTATTTGTATTTGTTTTATTTGTCTTTGTTAATGTTAGTTAATAAAAATACAGCTGTTCATTGTTTGTTCATATTAGTTCACAGTGCATTAACTAAAGTTAACAAGATCTTAATAAAGTATTAGTAAATTCTGAAATGAACCAAGATTAATAAATGCTGTGTAAGTGCAGCTCACTATTATTTCATGCTAACTAATGCTAGCTAACGGACATTATTGTAAAGTGTTACTAAAATAACGATCTTGTGTGTGTCTCAGGTATAAAAATCCCAGAAAACTGTGTGTCCCGTGTGCGGGCTGAGCTCTCTCGGATGGACGAGGAGGTGAAGAAAGCGCGGCGAGAGAGAGAGCGGTTCGCAAACGACCAGCGTATTCGCCAAGAGATGCTAGCCAAGATGATCAACGCACGCAAGCTCGTCACTAACCCTCCCCACTCCCTCCCGAACCACCTTCACTACCCACAATCCCTTCTGCCACCTGTGGTGCAGCCAAAAACTGAAGCCGTCAGCGAGGTCCTGGATCTGACCATCAGCCCCTGCCCTTCGCCGGACGTCAAACCACCCGCGCCAGAGCTAAACGGCATGTCCCTAAACGGAGCGATGCTAGTCGGAAGAGCGCGTCCACTCACGGTTGCTCCCGAGACGTACAACCTCGAAGAACTGATTTCCCAGGAGCAGCAGAGACACAGACAAGTGCCGTTGAACTCGAACATGCGCTTGTCGTCGTCGTCGTCGCATGCGGCTTTGAACATCCCGCAGCAACACGTTCACACACTAAAGCAGAATCATTCATCATTCGGGGTGCTAACGCAGCAAAGCGGCTCCCACGCGCAACCGTCCGCGCAATACAGCGCGCTTTTATCGCAGCTGCAGCGAAGCCACGATAAATCCCTCGTGCTGCGGCTTCTCAATCAAATGCAACAGCAAACCGTCGCCTCAGCGCAATCCTCGCACCAGAACAGTCAACGCATGGTGCATTCATCAAACTCGCATGTGCAGCTGTCAAAACCACACGCGCAGTTACACGTGCAGTCGCACGTCAGTCAATCCGCTCACGAGAGAGCGTCCGGTGCAAACAGTGACTTTAATTTCGACGAATTAGACTTTGGTTACCCTTCGCCCGACTCGCAACTCAAGTACCCGTTCACCTCACAAGCCCTGCCATCCTCGACTCCGCCTCCTCATTACTCCTCCTCCCTTTTTGCATCGGCTCCTCCAAACTCCTCCCTCTCCGACTCAAGCTCCTCCTCCTCGCACTTCACTCCTTCTTCCTCCTCTTCCTCCGAACAGACACATCAATTACCCAATGGACACAGCAGCATGGACCCCTTAGATACACTAGATCACATGATCCACGGATCATCCTCGGATCACCGACAGTCCGTCATCCAGTTTAAATCAGTGGACTGGGACGCCACCTAGCGGCTCGTACTACGCAACTGGTCGAAAGTTTTGTGTTTCTTTTCCCAAGTCATTCTCAGTCCATAAGCTAAGAGTTGCATTCGGCTCATTGACGTTCAATGAAGATGATTTAAAACACATGGGCACTTGAAATCAGTTTGGTTTTTATTTGCCTTATTTGAAGCAATAGGGCTTTTCCACCCTCCATTTCATCACATCAAAACATCGAGGTAAAAGAGATATTTATTTATTACGACATTGGTGTATACTGTTTCCTATCTTAGGGAGTTTATCTTTTTCGAATGAATGCCTTCTGTTAAATCAGTGCCTTTATCTCCTTCAGATGCAGTCTTGTGTGCGTACATACATATATATATATATATATATTTCTAGACAGAGTAGTGCTATATTATTTATTTCCTCCGGTGTCTATCCTCTACCCAGAGATCTGTGCGGCGTACGGACCCGATCGCATGATTATGAACCTGCTGTTTGACCCCCTCAACCCTGTGAATTCCTCCATTTCCTCCTTCATTTCAGTAATATGAACACAGGGAACAGATTCGTTCACAATATCGAGGTCATAGTGATGGCGAGCAGAATACTCCGCTTGTGTAATTTCTCAGGTATATTATAGACTCGTCACTGTCCAAAAACAAATGATTATTTTATAAAAATGTAATAGATTGCGGGATGGGTCGTCGTGAGCTTTTGGGGATTGGAAACCAAATTATTTATTTGCAGATCTTAAGCCCGGGAACACGCCAAGCCGCCGGCGTCACAGAACTTAGCGCGTCGGCGGCGTCGTCGTCTCGGTTACAAAGCTGCGCTTAAGAAACGCACCAAAAGGAGTAAAGGCGACTGTCAACTAGCACATGCGTGTAAGTAAATATCTATATCAGCAGGCATCAAGAGTCAAATTCAAAAAGGGAAACCGAAACTAGGACGCAGACCGTAACACAAAAGCACCATTTTGAATATCAGTCACGCTCATGTTATTATGAAAATATTCGTGCATTCGAATGCTCAGGTAAGATGACGTCAAATTATAGCAGACTTCTGTCTGTACCCGTCGTCTTTGCTCGCTTTCATCACTTTTATTCTCGTGCACAGTCTCGTTCGCTAAGCTGAACAGCCAATCAGAGTTCTCTCTCTCTCATTCTGACATGTTTGAACCGGCCCACAAATCCCTTCAAAAAAAGGCTTTTGACCAGAGCCAAAGCCGATGGAGGCTCAGAAGCAGCCCGACGTCGGCTTCGGTGTGTCTCGGTCTTCATGAGGTGAAAGAGCGCTGAACCACTGGACCTCACGCCGAGACGTCTTCATACCGAGTGAGAAAGTGAGACTTAGCAATAAAAACCAAACAAATGATTATAAAAATCAAAAAAACTGCCCCACGAACAACTCGCGATTCTCTTTATATCTGTTCAGAAGTGATATTTTTGAATTGTTTTCGAAGAATATTATATTTGTTAAGAGAAAACAATGGATTTGTTTGTTTGTTTGTTTGTATGAGGTCAATGTTTTTTTTTCCTTTTCGGTGGTGTTATTCTCGTGTAGTTGGAATGAAAGCAAATGTATTGGTGTCTTTGATATTGCTGTTCGTATTATTATTGTTATTAATACTATTATTATTGTTGCTATTTATATCCAAGGGACATTATTAGTAGAGGTAGACTTTATTATAATCACTTGTAGAAGTTCGAACACTTTTTCCAATGCCTTTTGTCAGGGTTTTGTTTGATTTTTCTCCCAAAATACAGAATCAAAAGCCTGCAACCTGCCACCAAATCCACTGCACTGCGCGTCACTCGTTCCTCCGCTCGAGCTTCAGACGGTTCGCTCTTCTTCTTCTTATGGGTCGGGCGTCTAGATTCCCATCGCACCAAAGTTTTCTGTGCAGTTTTTTGCAGGCGCCGTACGGTCGTGCTTAATCTCAGGAAAAGTCGAGGGGAAGGATTCGGCGTTACATGACACTGACTACTGTATTCTACAGGCCTGGCCACCGTGTTCTAGACTTGAAGTGTATGAGAGATAATGCGAGTTTAGGAATATTGCTCGAGTATTACTACAAGTTCTCTGCTTTTGTTGTTTTTCTTTGTGATAATTTTATGAGAAATGATGCAAGCAAAGCCGTTACTGGATTGGCGAAATCATGTGAACAAAAAAAAAAAACAATCCCGTTCCCTTGAGGCTGTGATTGGCTCTAGTTACTCAATTTAAGCGTTTTTTTGTGTGTGTGTAAAAAAAAACAAAAAAAACTTGCAGATGTGTTTTGCCCACTGTGTTTCTACTCCTTTTTTGTCCTGACAACATGCCAGAATTTTAATACTCATCTGCTGCCCCGGCGTTTTTGAAAAGAAATCACAAATGAACACTTTAATAATAAAAAGCAAAACATTTAAAGACTGCTACTGATTGTATGTATTGTTGTTGCTGTTGTTGATGATGATATTATTGTTATATTATTAATGTTTCCAGTTAGAATTCTGTTCAGCACTTTTACTTTGGGCTTCTTTGTTTTATCCCAATATTTATGAGTTTAGATGGAACTGTACATAGTGTAAACAAATGTGCCTTTTGACTCATTCTGAACGTTTTCTACATTTAACAGAAGGAATATATTGTACTGCAATATAATTTTTAACAAACAATAAAATTTTAAGAGTTTGTTCAAATTGCTCATCTGTATCAGTCTGACAGTATTGTTGTCAAAAATACCATGTTATCAGAATATGAACATGCTGATTTATATCTGCGATATCTGAGAAACTTTGATATTTGAAATCACCAAAACAAACACACCCCTACCTAAAAGGTTCACGCCCCTTTCTTGATAGCTCCGCCCCCAAAATGACTGTACACGCCCCTTACTGCTCATTGGCTACAAGTGTGTTTTGGCGCTCAGTCTGATCCACTTTCATCAGCGTTTCTCAGAAATCACTCACTGCACCTTTAAGGCTGCTCTGCTCACAATTCAGTGTAAATGCAACATAAAAGTAGTCTAAAATATTCCTGCTCTGCCCCTAGTATCAAAGTATATAGTTGTAATTGTCCCCTCTGAGCAGCATTAAATAGTTTGTGTAAAGACGCCTAAATGCCACTTCAGACGCTGCTGCTGTACAGTGAATATTTGAGTATGGTAATATCATATAATATTAATGTTAATCATTTAGGTTCTTTACTAGGTAGACTTACATATCGCATGCACATCACTCGTGTTCTTTTTAGATTATTTAATGAAAAGTCTTAAGTTTGACTGAATGTGTTGGAGGTGCCTTTTTAATTTAAGTTCCTGAAAGCCTCAAATAGATTGAGGCCAAAAAATAACCAGCAGAAATGTATATTCCCCCTGAAATTCTTTGACCTTTTCCCACCATTTCCGCCATTTTGTTTCATATCAATTTACTTAGGCAAATCTTATGACATAACATAAGTCTGAAATATGAGATGAAAAGTCAAAAATACGAGATAAAAAGTCAAAATATGAGATAAAAAGTCAAAATATGAGATGAATAGTAAAAAATATGACATACTACGTCATAATTACGAGATAAAAAACTAGAAATTATGACGTGTAACGTCAATTACTAGCGAACGTGAAGCTAAGTTAATTAACGCCGCGAATCTTGTCATAATTTTGACTTTTGAATGTCATAATTATTAATTTTAAGTCATTACTTCGATTTTTCATTTCATAATTAGCACTTAATATTTATGATGTCGTAATTTCGACATTTAATGTTGTCTTAATTATGATTTATACAAGAATGAGTTTTTCTTAAATGGTGGAACTGGGCTTTCATATTGACCTTAGTCGCTCACTAGTAAACAAAAAACATATATATTCATATCTGATTTTGTCTTGTCATGTTGTCATCTGGTGATGTGTGATTAGGCTCTCCGGCAGGTGCCAGCAGCGTCTTCGAGACGGACGCGCAGCGCGCGACACTTGCAGCAGGAAGAGAGCGCGCGCGCGGGAGCGAGTAACTGAACTCTCATGATGGGGAAGTAACTGTCAGTCACAGAAGAACAAGAGAAGACATTTTCACATTCACTAGTATTTAGCACATTCCTGAAGATTTGCGGTACGATTTCTGTGAACAGTGTGAACATGTTTTCTCGAAAGAAAAAGGAGCAGACGACTAAAGCCTCTCCAGCCTCCAAGAAGAGCAACTCCGCTCAAAACCCTTCGGTAAGACCAACAGCCCTTCTTAGGAATACCAAAAAAACCCAGAGTTTAGTTTCGTGATAGGTTGATATTGCCGCCGTAAATGTGTTTAAAAGAGAAAACTGGTTTAATCAGCCCGAAAACTTACGCGTAAAGCGGCTTTGCAACTTTTAGTCTATTTTAAACGGTTGACAAATTGATTCACATTCATCCTCTTGCTTTCCTTTAGCAGTTCACACACAATAATTTTTATTTAAAAGACTTAATGTACTTTATTATTATAGATATTAAACTTGTGTGGGAGGTCTGATTCATTTTAGACTAGAGAATTTGTTAACTCGAACGATTCATTTTAAATGAACCGGTTCATCACAATAGTCGAATGATTTATGACACTTTGCGAATCGTTTGACTGAATCATTAAAAGGAATCGACTCAAAAGAATGTTTTGTTCAATTTGGTGCGACTATTGCAAATTGATGAACGGTTCTGTACAACTGTTGTTGGTGAACAGTGTCTGGGGAAGAAGAGCACAAGGAGATTTTTTTCTTCTTCTCTTTGTTTCGCAAACAGTGCCAAAAATAAACTGAGAGGAAGTCAGCAAGAGTCATCTCAGAAACGAGCAACTGTTGTTCAGCTCCAGATGGAAACAAGAATAGAAAACATCACTTTTTCTGTTGCAATACAATAAAACATGGTTCTATGGAGATTCATAACTGATCTCCATAGAAATAGAAAACCATGGTTCTGGATTAAAAGAGCGAACTTAAAGAGAGTTCATCCAAAAATGACAAATGTGTGATCTTTTATTGTTATTCCAAACTAGAACTTTGAGGTCTAAACAACTTTGGACCCCATTGACTTTAAGTGAATTGACAATTTCATTTGAAACACCAGTACATAGGAAATTAAAGAACCACAACTAACAGATGATACATACCAATAATGACATCAATAACCGTATATATAAAAATAAAAGGGCTCAATGCTGAACCTGAAGTAAAGTATTAGCGCTGCACGATATTGAAAAGTGTGTAAAATCAATTTAAATATATATAAGAACTGAAAATTATATAACCGATATATATTTCACATTCTTTCTGGGGAAAGAAAGCATCACTACAACTTCTGAAAGTGAACCGCAGTGTTTTAGCATTACATAAAAAGTAACATCTCAAGTCTTTTTAACATCAATGTACACAAACACTGTTCAAATCCCAATAACTTTTGCTCAACTTGGTAATATATAGTTATATCAACCTGAAAACGTAACATCAAGAAACTATCCAGGTAAACAAATACAGTACACCTGAATATTACTAAAAATAACAATTACAAATAATAGGACAAATACAATAAAAACAAAGATACATGAAATAAACAGTGCTTTGAGTTTTCAGGCAGGCGTACATTAGATCGGTTTAACAGTCGCATTCACGTAAGAAACATAATCAAATGTAAAACTAAAACGCTGCATAGTCTTCACATGAGTTGAATATACATTGATTCATATTAAAGCTACTAAAGTTGTTCAGTCAAGAGCCGTGAGTGATTTTCTCTCTTCTTCTGGTGTTTGACTGACAGCAGCAGGTTTACTGGATTAGGCTACTGTCACTTTAAGACCTAATGCGCACACACACATCCTATTGACACACACACACACGATTTCTTTCTATATGCGTCGAGCTAAACTTTGACACTTTTTGAAGCAGCCTATTAAAATCAATCAGATTATGGCTATGCAAGCCGTTGCGATTTGCATATATCGCGATATGTACATTTGTGATATTTCGATATATATCGTGCAGCCCTAAACTATATAATATAATTTGAAATTTTACAAACTCTTGTTTTCATATTCAGTGACTGATTTTCAATGCAAATGACAGAGGAACAGTAATTTATTAATTTGCATCAAGAATATTTTCAGAGTCATAAGGCGTGTTCAGACCTTTATTTTGAAATAGTGATGAACCAACCCGATCTCACGGAAAACTGACAAATTATTAAAAGAAACGCATTAAGGTTAAAAGAAACTCATTAAGGCTATATTTCTTTATATATATTTTTAATTTCAATTTGAGTAAATATTACATACATACAATAAATTATTTTATGCAGTATATTTACTAATATTACAATACATTTTTATTTATTTAAATATGATTTTTTTCATATCTAGTCTGGTTAATTTGTTCATTATTTAACACCATATCAGCAGAAATGGCTATTTTATGACAAGCTCAGAGTATTGAAAATGAAAAGATTCATAATAAAAAATAAAACTGCAATAAATATATAAATATATACATTTTCTATTTATATATTTATTGCTATTAAATTTTCTATTAAATTTAACTTTAACTTTAATTTAACTGGGGTTTAAACAAGTCGTACCGAAATGTGAGATTGTACGAATTCACACAAATTAGTCTCCAATTAAGCAAAATGTAAAATAGACAGTCACAAATTGCTGTGAGATTGTGTTGGATGAACATAAACCAAGAAATATTGGTAGAAACCTCATGTCAAGAGTTCAGAAGATAAACATTTTTGAGAAAAGAAAAGGTTGAAATAAAATAGTTGGATATGAAAATAATTCTCATCTCTTGATTCTGTCCATTTTATGACGAAATTCAGACAATAAATACCGTTTTGGTGCTTGTGAATGTGACGTGACAGATCGCTGTATCGCCTCAGTTCAAGTAAACCGATCATCTGTTACTTTTTATTTAAAGATACAGTACAACTATATATGCCTCATACATAACATCGATCACTCAGTGTTTTTCAACCGGGGAAAGAGGTCAATAAAACAGCAGGAGAACAATTATGTCATATAACAATTACCTCAGGAAAGCCATTTAATGACCATAGCACGTTAGTTGACTACAAAAAAAATAGCTATACTAGGAGTATTTTGCTAAATATGTGCTAAATATGTTTTAACCTTTATAATACCAGCTGATAGGGCTCTCTGTAAGTTTCCAGCATTATGTGAGATATTTTTTCTTGAGAAAAATGTACATCTAGGCTATCTACTGTGTACCTTACCTAATATTTATCCAAATGAGTCAATATTGAATCAAGATTGAAATCAAATCCCAAGAATTGGATTTAAATCGTGTTAGGCAATAATACAAACAGTAGCCTACTTGTACTATGTAAACATTGTAACATGTTGTCCCTAAACTTAATACAATTCTGTTTAGTTACCAAATGTTTTGACAATCACAATTACACCGATTGTGATGCAAATAGTTTTTTTTACACCCCCCCCCCCAATCTACACCACCCTCCAAACTAAACTCAAAAGTTGGCAGCCCTGCTTTTATGTGTTTGTTAGAGGTTGAATTCAAATCTGAATAGGATTATCAAATCTACTTTTGAATTGGATGTCATAAATTGTATGAAAATTATGGAAATATATGGTTCAGATCACTCAAACCATATATGGAAATGGAGGAGTCCTTATATGGTCATCAGTGGAGCCTGGATGTGGTCTAGTGGAAGCGTCTGGTACTGCGCCCATACAGAGTCTCACTGAAAGCTCATTTTTTTAGATTTTATAAAAAAAAATTTTTTTAATTTAGAACTTTTTGAGGTTTTGGCCTTTATTTTCTTGCCGTTTTAGAGTCAAACGTGTTTTTATAAATATATATTTTATATAAAATATATAAAATTATTTTTTTACTTTTTTATAAAATTGTACTTCTATACATTTTTTAAAAACTTTTATAAAACTTTTATCTTTTTTTCCACTTCTACAATAATCCTTTAAAAATAGACCAAACTTAAAGGAACACTCCACCGTTTTTTGAAATAGGGCTTATTCACTTTCTTTCCTACATTTAGATAGGTGGGCAAATGCATTTTTGTCTCAGTGCATGCATTGTTTTAGTTTGACAGGGTCGGCGCTAGCTTAGCTTAGCACAATGAATGGAATCCTTTGTTGCCAGCTAGCATGTCCTGAGTAAAAGTGATATAAAAAATTTAAAAAACCCACCTAATTACTTCTTGTGGCCTGCGTATTCACAACAAGTACAAATAGTGATGCAGATTAACACTAGGCGATTTCCTAGGCAGATATTGACTTATATATTAAGGACTATATTAGGGGGAAGCACAGGCGAAGCACTGCTACTTGGGCGTGATATCTCTGCGCCCAAGTAGCAGTGCTTCACCTGTGCTTCCCCCTAATATAGTCCCAAGTCAATATCTGCATAGGAAATCGCCTAGTGTTAATCTGCATCGCTATTTGTACTTGTTGTGAATATGCAGGCCACAAGAAGTAATTAGGTGGGTTTTTTAAATTTTTTATATCACTTTTACTCAGGACATGCTAGCTGGCAACAAAGGATTCCATTCATTATGCTAAGCTAAGCTAGCGCCGACCCTGTCAAACTAAAACAATGCATGCACTGAGACAAAAATGCATTTGCCCACCTATCTAAATGTAGGAAAGAAGGTGAATAAGCCCTATTTCAAAAAACGGTGGAGTGTTCCTTTAAGTCTGTGCTCCAAAGTATTCAAGATTTAGAACAATTTAAGTTGGAAATGTCGTTTTGGAGAATATGCCCAAAAAATGGGACAGGCAGTTAAGAGGTTAATATTGTTGTAAGAAAATCATAAGTGCTTATAATTTATATATTTATTGCAGTTTTATTTTTTATTATGAATCTTTTCATTTTCAATACTCTGAGCTTGTCATAAAATAGCCTTTGCTGCTGATATGGTGTTAAATAATTAACAAATTAACCAGACTAGATATGTAAGATTGTAAGATATGGAAATAATTCATATTTAAATAAATAAATAAATCTTTTTTTTTATTGTAATATTAGTAAATATACTGCATAAAATAATTTATTGTATGTATGTATGTATGTAATATTTACTCAAATTGCAATTAAAAAAATATAAAAAATAATATTATGGTTTATATATATATATATATATGTGTGTGTGTGTGTGTATATGTACATATATATTTAAATGAATAATAATTACAAATATTTTTTTCATATTTGGTCATTACAAATTTTTTCAATACAAATGACAGAGAAACAAGAATTTGTAACAAGAATATTTTCAGACTGTTCAGACCTTTATTTTGAAATAGTGATGCACATGAAAAATCATAAAAAACTGGTAGAAACCTTTGCTTGGTTTGTCCTCATGCCAAGAGTTGAAAAGATAACATCCATTCTATTTTTTAAGAAAAAAGGGGTCTGAAATGTGTATATATCTAAAAAAAAATTAATAAATTTTTAGGTGAGAAATGCATGTAAATGCACATATTTTATATTAATGCACCAATGAGCGCTGACTGACAGTTAAAACTATATCACTGGGCAGAAAAATGGTTTAATAATTAATTTATCTGTTCATTCACTGTTGAGTTCATTGTTTTGTTATTTAAACCAATTTCTGTTTCCTCATATATTTCACCATTAACCCTGTCCATAGTATTCATCTCCATAATCCTGTCATTCACACTCCATCCTCTCTCTCCTTCCCATGGTAACCCAGTTGTCCATCCTTCAGGAACTCTCTCACTATGACACTATCGATGGCCTCTGCACGCTGGCTCCTCCTGATACGGTCCCCTCGTCCTGCCCGGGAACACCGTCGGCCCACTCCAAGCTAACGGGGTGCAGTTCTCCTGTCGGGACCATCAAACGGCCCACGGGTCTCAGCCGTCACGCCAGCGCCGCCGGGTTCCCCTTCCAGACCTCCGGGACATGGAGTTTCCACAAGAGCTACGCTCGGGCCGCTCTCAGCTACGGACACGCGGACGGTGGCGAATCGTCGGCCATCGAGGTGGAGGACATCCCCTCACTGCTGAGAGACGTCGCCCGCTTCGCAGAGGCTGTGGAGAAACTAAAGGACATGGTGCTGGGCGAAGGTAGGAGGTTTGGGGTTGGTATGGATTAGGGCTGGGACAACACACCTATCTCCCGATTCGATCTATGTAGTAAATATAGTGCTTCCCTCCCTCATGTCCCCCTGAGACGAGAGATTTCTGTATTGTGTGTCTGGAAAAAAACCTCAGATGACGCAAAAATCGTCATTTATCGTCATCAGAGGCTCTTTTGTCCAGAGGCGAGAGACTCCAGCCAATAGGAGGAGCTCGTCCCGCATGTGTTCAACCCGCCCATAGGGGGATCTCACGATAAAACACCGTCTTTTCAGTTTCCAGTCGACTAGTAGCCTAGCTGTATCATTTCTCCCGACACTGCCCTCTGTAACCGGGAGGCGTGGCTTGGGAGTGTCCTCGTAGGGCAGCGAAGCAAGTGCATTCTGGGAGTTGTAGTCTTTCATCCACATGAGCCAAAAATACATTTTCTGGCTTTTCTCAGTCTAGAAGGAACCAACTTCTAAAATAATTTCACATTTCTACTACATAAATGATCCAATTTAAATACATATTTATATATACAAAATAATGATACACAGTAGACACACATATATTATGTAAACACAAACTTTTATTTTGGATGTGATAATTCACGATTAATCGTTGAACGGCCCTATTTCAGTTTGGCCGATAATGCAGCTGAATAATATAAATTTTCTGTTTTTAAATATTGTTTGTAATATTAGTAAATATTGTTTAAACAATTAATTGTACACAATATGTACTCAGTTTGCAATTAAAAATTTAAATATTTAAATGAATAAAAATTTTAAATAATATTTATGATTGTAATATTGTGCAATATGCAGTTAAAAATGCAAACATTTAATATTTAAGAATAAAAATGAAAGATAATACTTTTGATTGTTATATTAATAAATATTGTCTAATATAATTTATTGCACACACTATTTACTCAATTTGCAATTAAAAATGTAAACGTTTAATATTAAAGTAAATTAATAAAATAAATGACTAAAAATTAAAGATACTTTTGATTGTAATATTAGAAAATATTGTCAAATAATTTTTTCGACGCAATATTTACTCAATTTGCGATATTTAAAAAAAAAGTTTAATATATATGTAATAAAATATATATGAATATATAAATGAACAAACATTTAGAGATTGAATAAAAACATTTGATTTTGTAATAGTACATATTTTGCTAAATAATATATTTTACATAAAATGTATTTAATTTGCTATTAAAAATATGTAAATATTTAAGTTACAAAATGAAATTTGATTGTAATATTAGTAAATATTGTGTAAAATATTTTTTTGTATATATTTACTCATATTTTTTACAATGTAGTATATATTTACTAATTTGCTAAAATAATATATAATATTTAAATAATTATATGAAGCTGTTAGAAATACAGATAAACCAAGTTATGCCATTGTTTTTTGCTATATTAATAGACAGAAGACTTAATTGAACTATTTATTCACTGCTGTGTTTATTGTTCAAACATATTTCTGTTTCCATCTTTTTTGTAGAAGGAAGAAAGACACTCAAGGTCATGTGTTACTACATAAATCAAAACTAGAATTAAATTATATCCGCTGTATTTGATCTGCATCTCATCAGCGATCTCTAGATATCATTCTCAGCCATTAGAAAACCCACATAAGCTGATCATTAACATGAGATCAGGAATGGCCATTTGTAACATGCGTTTTGACAGAGTGTTTCCGTGGAGAAAGAGAGGAAGGAAGAGGAACCGTGCGTCAGATGTTTTCATTGCAGGCTTCAGTGTGAGATTGCACACGTCCGCTGGGCTTCACCTTCCCTTAATAGAGTCAGGGTTTTAATTAACCTTTTCACTCACCGGGCAATTCGGCTACTCAATTTTTAAGTTACTGGCCATTCAGAACTTCTACTAGAAAGAAAAAAAAAGAAGAATAAATAAACCAGATTAACTACGTCACATCTTATATATATATGAGCAGCTCTTTTCCAAACTGCTATAAATCCATTTAAATAGTTTTCAGGAAAAAAATTTTTTTTACCTAGACCCACACATTTTGTGAATATTCAATTTATCCTGTTAAAATGTTTTTTTGGCTCAGTCTGAACATGTTGAACAATGATTATAAAAAAGAAAAAAAAAGAAAAAAGGCAAGTCAGTCAGTAATAAATACATTGGCATTCAGTAAAGTGTCGAACCCATAAAAAGTAGAACCATTATCCACTTTATATAAAACAAATCACGACATGACCTTGTGTGAGTGAGTGAGTGAGTGAGTGAGTGAGTGAGTGAGTGAGTGAGTGAGAGAGTGGCGTTCACACCAAATGCAAATAGAGCGTCTGGCGCCAGTGATTTTCATGTTAAGTCAATGTAAAGACGCGTTTACGCGCATCTGGCGCTTATAGTGGTTTGGAAAGGAACTACATCTTGCAGTACATTTTAAACAAGGAAATATAGCGATTTGGCATGAAACGTTGATGGAGCAGTGAAGAGGTTCAGTACACAGCAAAATGACATGACAAACTAATTTTTTTTTTAAATGGCGTTTATCGCGTTTTGGAAAAGAGCTCTTCATATATATATATATATTAAATTTCTCGATTTTAATCGATTCTTAAATCCCAAGAATCAATTAGTCATCCTGTTTTCAGTTGATGAATGTAACATTGTAGCGCATCCCATCCAATACATCGCAATCATCTTTGTGCTTTGTTATTATTGATATGAAACAAAGTCTCAGATTTCAAATTACGTCCATTTTCTTATGAAATTCAAAAATATAAATACTGTTTCGGCGCTGTGGCGTGAGATCGCTCTGACACATCAGCTCAAGAGAAGCACATGATCTTCTCTTCCGCCTTAATAACACCAGTTACAGCGTGAGATAAACATGAATGAGCGTCTGAAAGTGTGTTAAAAGATCGAAATCCGTATCATGTGACATGGAGTCGCTCAATCAGTGTTTCAACCGTGGAAAGACGTCAGTAAAACAGCTTGTAAACAGTGTCATGTGACGTCACATTTACCTCAGAAAAACCATATCCAGTGACCATAAACTCATCAGTCAGCGAGAACAATTAACTCTAGAGAGGAGCATTTTGCTAAATATATGCTCCATATTACATATTCATTATAATTTTTAATGTCCTTCAATATTTAATGCATGTTTGAATAAATCTGGCAAGTTTTTATGACAGCCACCATTTAAATGTTTATATTTCATGTAACTTTATTATTAAAAAAATAAATAAGTGTAATTTAAGTGTTGTATACAAATCAGTTCATTTTTACCTTCAATATTATAGTAGGCTAATGAAGCCTATAGGCTACCACTGACTCCCATAGTTTACAGCATTAGTTCAGAGAAAATGTGCCATGTATTGTCCCTGATATCCAAAATAATCAATATTGAATCGAATCGAATCGAATTGCAAGCTTGTGAATCGAAATTGTGAAATTTGTGTCAATACCCAGCCCTATATATATATAATTGGATTTCATACATTCATTTCTCATTCAAACAATGTCCAGTCATCCAGCATCTCCTCCCTTCCTCTTCCATCCTCATGCTTTTCACCAAAAATGTATTTTTAGGAGGACAGATCAATACAAAGAAGATTAAAAAAAAAAGTAGGATGTTGAAAAATTACAATGTATTTCCTGTTAACCAAATGCTTTTTAATCTTCGCTAATGCTTCAATGCAAACGAACAAGCGCTCCGTTATTTGTTGTGTAGTGACGAGTGTGTTCAAGGTAAGCCAGATATGAGCAGATTCTGCATAATACGCTGTATTTAATATATCATGATGACTCACGAGTATTTGTGCTTAAGCAAAGCGAGTAAATATAATAAGTAACACGCCAAATTGGCTCATGATTTGATAGCGTCACCCGCCACTGTCGATTTATACACACATTTGGCGAGTGTTAATTTCAAACCCTGAAATGAGCGTTTGACGGGCTAAACCCCACAGAGGCAAGGCCTGAACCCTCCTGCTTCTCACCGCATGTGGTGATGTGGTATTATAGTGGGGCTTTTGATATTCCTCCTTTAGTCCTCACGCACAGTCACTCACTCCTTGAAATGTGACATTGAAGGTGCACAAAGGACTATTGGCAAACTATTATGGTAAACATGCAAACTGGCATCAAAAAAAGTAGTTCACACAACTGTACTGTTGATTAAAATGCTAAATTTGGTATTACATTGTGTGTGTAAATGAATAGACTCGGACTTGGTGCTGAAACCGGACAATAGAGACACCAGAGTAACAATATTCATGATTCTGAAGATAAAAATATAGAATTATTGTAGGCGAATATGCACTCTTTCACTGTCTAGATATATTTAAAATAATGTTAGCCACTTTTTACTGGTAACATCAGACATTTGGCATACAGGACACACACATATTCCCACATTGCATTATTATACATTACATTCAACATTATATATAGTAGTTTAATGTAGTACTGACACTAAAACTCTAAAAACGTGATTTTTTTTCTCACACAGTAATTTTTACACAATACATAGTTGCATTTTTGTATTGCGCTATATTGTGACATAATGATTTCCCTCGCGTGTGTGGTAAACTGAACGCAGTGCACCATGGCTGACTTTACCCAGCGCAGAGATCAGGAGAGAGATGTGTCACGTCTGCTCTATGAAGAACAGAAGTCAGTCGCGTCTCCTCAGGCCTCGTGGACTTCCTTAAAGCGTTGCTATATTCATCAGCTCTACTTCCTGTTTACATCTGCCCTGCGTGTAGAGTTGCAATAGTAATGTTTCCAATGTCATCTCAAGGCACATCTTTCTTTCAGCCATTTGGTGTTAGCGTAACCAAAGGGTTCCCAAACTTTCTTGCCAGCTGGACTTCTTTGACCTAAAATAATTTCTCTGAAAGTTAGTATTTCAGAATAATAATAATTATTGTTAACTAAAACATTTTATGCTTATTGTAATTTTACCTAGGCTAAATGAACAGTTACTATACTAAAAGTTGAAGCAATAAAATTACGAACTATAAAAATGACAAAAGCACATAATACAATTTCTGAAAATTAAACATATTAACATTTTGAAAATGTAAAGATAAAAGCTAATAACAACTATAATACTGCAGAAATAATACTCAATAACACCTAAACATTTGCATGTTCATGGTTCTCTGATGTTGGTTAATGGTCACATGACATGCAGCTATACAAGTAGAATTTTTACTTTTTTATTTTTTTTGTTTTATTTTTCTTCATTATTTATGTATTTTAAATGTACATTTTTATGATTTCGTTTTTAACTTTTCAACAACTCAAGAACCCCAGTTTGGGGAACCCTGGCATAAAAAATAGGTAACACCTAAATCCTTAAAGCCTTTATGTATAAATACATTATTAATGCATTTATAAAGCCTTTATGTATAAATACATTATTAATGCATTTATAAAGCCTTTATGTATAAATTCATTATTAATGCATTGATAATATATGTTAAAATGCATAACTGAAATTGGTTGTTTGCCATGTGTTTCAACTTTCTAAAGGTGTAACAACAACCCTCTACGGACACACTGAAGCTCGAGTCGCCATTGGCTAGTGCATTTTTTATTTGACCTTTTACATGGAATGCAAAAACAATGCAAATAAATAAATTCTACATAAATATAATATAAAATGCACATTTCAAGCACTATTGAAGTCAAGTAAATAGTCTGTAATAAGATAAGAACAAATAATCATAACTACAAGCAATAGCACAAATAAACGCAATACGTTTTACAGTTAGATACAGATTAGGTAGATTATGTACAAAAATTTAATAAATTAGCCTAATCAAACATAAAATAACAATGCAAAGTCTTCACTGTAGAAATTAAATATAGATTAATCCTTATTAAAGTTGCAAAAGTAATTCAGTCAAGTGATTTGTTTTGCAGTGAGTCTGTTGTGTGATTAACATTAAATACACAGGCTGCAGGAATATTAGGCTACTGTCACTTTAAGACATAATGCACTGATCCAATATACTGTTACACATGCGTTTTCCTTCTCCACTGCTTACGTTCACTGAAGACATAACCATTAATGTTTACTAGGAAACTCGCCAAGATGGACATTTTTTGGACATTATTTGCGTCTAACTCAATTACAGGCGACTTTAGTCGTACTATTTACTAGCCATTGGCTAATTAAAGACATTTTTTTAGCTGCCTCTCGTGAAATTTGGATGCATATGCGAGTGATTTACTTGCATTGTAGAGGAACAGTGAATAGATAAGTATTAGAACTGAGGTTACAATTATTCATGAGATCATACAATGCATTATAAGATGCATTACAAGGCATTATTAATGCATGAAAGATGCTTTTATAATGCATTATATATAAAGGCTTTAAAGGGTTAGTTCACACAACGATTAAAATTCCTGTCATTTATTCTTCTCCCCCTAATGCCGTTCCAAACCCGTAAGACCTTCGTTCATCTTCGGAACACAAATAAAGATATTCTTGATGAAATCCGAGAGCTTTCCGGACCCTTCCATATTAGGCAGCAATGACATTTCCACTTTCAAGGCCCAGAAATGTAGTAAAGACATCATTTGTTGAAATGGTCCATGTGAATACAGTGGCTCAAATATAATGTTATTAAGTGACAAGAATACTTTTTATGTGCAAAAAACCCACAAATAAAGACATTTTTGGGGGGGTTTTGCTCACAAAAATGTTCTTGTCACTTCATAACATTAAGGTTGAACCACTGTAGTCACATGGACTATTTTAATGATGTCTTTACTACCTTTCTGGGCCTTGAAAGTTGCAATGACGTTGCTGCCTAATATGGAGGGGTCCGGAAAGTCTCGGATTTCATCAAGAATATCTTTATTTGTGTTCTGAAGATGAACGAAGGTCTTACAGGTTTGAATTTTCATTTTTGGGTGAACTAACCCTTTAAAGTAAAGCGTTACCGATAAATCGCCATCAACTCGCTTGTGTCTATTCTGATTTTGGTAGCACATTTTACAGTCTTATTTCCCATGTACATACTATATACTTATCACAGTAATTACAATAGCTGGGTAATAACTAGGTACTAACCCTGAACCTACACCTAACCCATGTAGTTATTTTATATTACCCAGTACTTTCTTATGTAAGTACATGTACTGTAAAATAATATTCAACCCTGACTTTTCCTAAGTACCTGAGATGAAGCTGATATTAAATGAAGCATAATAGAGAACTCAGTTAAATCTCCTGAGCAATGAAAGAGCAACCGCTGAGCAATAACTTCTTCCTCTGGGAAGTCACGTAGCGTCGTCATGTTTGTCTTCAAATACAGTTGTCGTTTCCTCAGCAGTGGAGCTGCTCTCAGCCACAAAAGGCGATTCATTCACAGCTCACAGCCACAGAACGACTGCAGCGTGCAGGTCTCTACAGGCCTTCCACGTTTCTTCTTACAGAAACCAGCAGTCAGCGCTGAAATGAGAGGTGGGGCTGTTTTTGGGCAGATGGCAGGATTTTTAATATCTGTCATCGTATCATGTGTGATGGTGGGGCTGCACAATATATCGAAATATCACAAATGCATATAGTGGGGAGAACAAGTATTTGATACACTGCCGATTTTGCAGGTTTTCCCACTTACAAAGCATGTAGAAGTCTGTAATTTTTATCATAGGTGCTCTTTAACTGTGAGAGACGGTATCTAAAACAAAAATCCAGAAAATCACATTGTATGATTTTTAAGTAATTCATTTGCATTTTTGCATGACATAAGTATTTGATACATCAGAAAAGCAGAACTTAATATTTGGTACAGAAACCTTCGGGTCGTTGTCATGCTGGAAGACCCAGCCACGACCCATCTTCAATGCTCTTACTGAGGGAAGGAGGTTGTTGGCCAAGATCTCGCGATACATGGCCCCATCCATCCTTCTTCTTAAAGAAAAAATTACAGGTCTGTGAGAGCCAGAATTCTTACTGGTTGGTAGGCGATCAAATACTTATGTCATGCAATAAAATGCAAATTAATTATTTAAAAATCATACAATGTGATTTTCTGGATTTTTGTTTTAGATTCCGTCTCTCACAGTTGAAGAGTACCTATGATAAAAATTACAGACTTCTACACGCTTTGTAAGTAGGAAAACCTGCAAAATCGGCAGTGTATCAAATACTTGTTCTTGTGATATGCATATCGCAACGGCTTGCAATAACTGGAGTCATGAACAAAAGACGAAGAGAAAATCACTCGCTGCTCTCGACTGAATAACTTTCGTAGCTTTAATAAGAATCAGGATATATTTAATTCATACAGTGAAAACTAAGCTTTTACGTTTGATTATTGAGTTTCTGTTGTTAAATAACCCTAATGTAGGATAACCTGAACCCCGTGGTTTACACTGATGTTAAAATAACACTTACGCTACAGTAAAACACTGATGTTCACTGTCAGAAGCTGTAGGGATGTTTTCTTGTCACAAAAAGAATGTGAAACACGTATGTAGACTACGTAATTTTAAAGATAATTTAAGTTTATTTTACACATTATCGTATCGCATATCGAATATCGCATTTGTCTTCAGTATCGTGCGGCCCTGAAGGGGTGGACAGTGACGTGCCAGTTTTAGATGGACAGTTCATGCACATGAAGAAACTTTGCTCAGGTCTGCACACGTCATGCATGCATCAACATGCACAGAAAAACATTCCCCTCACTTTCTCCTGTGAAACATCAGTGACTTGAATCTCTATTACTATTGCTTTTGAAACCAGCCAGAACGCTCTGGCATCGGGACAGGGAGTTTTGCATGTGCAAACGCCACTCGTATTTCCTTCAGAACATCAAATTGTCTGAGTTACACACGTGTGTAGGAGTCAGCGCTGCATCAAAGAGGAACGCCTGTTTGAAATGTTACACTCTTGTGTTGTGTTGTGTGTGTGTTTTTGTGTGTGCATTTTTAAGAACACCCACACTCTGAACATGCATTTAGGCATGGAGACACACACACACACACACGTACACAAGGACTTTTGTCGTGCACAACAACAGCTTTCATTGTCCTTCTGTAAAGGATACGGTTCCACAGCCAAACTCCTGCTTTTTTTCCCCTCAAACGTTCACAACTGCTGATGTCGATTTACGATGGAGTTGCTACAAGTTCTGTGATGTTAAAACAAAACATTTGCTAATGGTTTGATATCAAAAAGGGAAACAAAAGTCATTGCTCTGAACATTTGAATCTGTTGAACCTTGATTCATGAATTGTTGTTGAAACCACAAATCATGAGTGGACCATAATATGTAGTATCATAGGCGTAGTATCAGAGCATGTGTGCGGCTGTAAGTTCCCTCTTGTGGTATTGAGCGGGGTTGTTCAGGCACAGAGAAGTGCATTGTGGGAATGGGTGGGTAGGAAGTGGACAAATAACTGACATGTTTTGGTGAAAATGAGAGGCAGAACAACAGTTGATCTACTTCCTAACATGTGGCAATGCAGCCCCATTGTGTTTCTGTGTGATTTACAGTGTCTACAAATATTGTTTGGATACGAAAT
>CM038627.1:3020681-3140681 GCA_021554675.1 Leuciscus idus
GCGCACACAGACACACACTCTCGCTCACTCACTCACACAAACGCACTCACTCGCGCACACACTCTCGCTCACTCACTCGCGCACACACACACACTCGCGCACACACTCACTCACACACACACACTCACTCTTGCTCACTCACTCACACACACACACACACACTCACTCACTCACTCTTGACGGAACGCGTCGTGGAGGACCAAAAAAAATAAAAGTAAACATGCTAGTCTTTTTACGGTGATGTCGTGAAGCATCACAGACCTCTGAAGGACTATCAGTCTCAAAAATGTGCAGTAACACTGCAACGGAAGAGTCAAATCTACCCAAAAGCCCTCAGAAAAGGAAGTGACAAGACATCTACGGTCTCACCACATGTATCTGATGCTGACCTCAGCCTTAAAGGTGCAGTGTGTAATATTCAGAAGGATCTGTAGACAGAAATGCAATATCATATACATAACTGTGTTTCCAGTGGTGTATAAAGACCTTACATAATGAACCGTTATGTTTTTATAACCTTATAATAAGCAGGTCTCGGGTCTCCTTACATCGACATGTTTCTACGGTGGCCCTAAACGGACAAACGCGTTTCGTCACTATGTTGTTCTTCGTGCAAAGAAGCGAGCTAAAGTCAGCGAATAAAACACTGACACAATGATGAACAAGTAACAATAATATTCACAATAACACATCGTTTTACTGAATAATAAAGCAAACATCATTTCTTACTTTATCTTTGTAAAGAAACCTCATTGTTTAACTGGCTACTCTCTGCTGTCTCAGACGACGACATCACTTCCTGTCGGCCACCGTAACTTCTGTTGGGTGTAATTCACAACCTCACCACTAGATGCGCTAAAATGTACACACTGCACCTTTAAAATGTAATAAGTTGCTGTGTTTGTCCTGTGAATGTGTGCAGTCTATGGAGGACCTGTACAGGGTGTCATCAGGGCAGGGTCCTGAAGGAGGAGGAAAGTACTACCACCACGACTGCAGTGAGTCAATCACTCTTTTATTGTCTTTAGTTATCAACAGAATGGCATATCAACTTCTATTTTTAAAAGTGCATAGTATGCCTAGTGTGCACCTTATGCAAATTTTCTGTATGGATAGAATACCTGTATGATATCTGCTTGAATGTGCTGCACACATCCCACAATGCATTGCACACGACTTGACCTTCAGTTTCTAGTGTGATTGGATTTTTAATTGAGAGATTCTTGACTTATTATTTGATAAGACTATAAAAATGTAATATTACATTTGCAAAATAACTATTTATATCTGCGATGATAACTGGATATTACTCTCATGCAACATTGAGGTCATTTGACAACAATGTAGTGTTTGAAATATGAATTTTTGACATCTGCATATCTGGACCTGTTATGTTTTTTTCCATATGTTCATCTTTGTTTAGTGTGTAATGTTGCTGAGTTCTTCTCTATATCAGTGTCAGTGTTTCTGAAACGCCTCCACTGTAGTCTTGAGTTTCTTCCGGGAACGAACACGTCACAATATTCCTCATTTAAATAATTCATACACAGAATAAAGGGGCGGGGCCTGGTTGAGTTAGTTAGTAGTGTGTTAAACTGGCGGTTATGGTAAGGGGCGGGACATTTCCCAAACACACTCGAAGCGCTCGACCAATCACAACACACTGATCCAGCCGACCAATCAGAGCACAGTATGCTTTTCAGAAGGAGGGGCTTCATAGAGACAGGAACTAAACAGAGCGTTACTGACAGACTGGGAAGAGAGGAGCCGCAACAATGGAGAATATGAGGGAAATAATCAACATTCAAGCAGGAAAACCTGTTCTAGTAGAGCCCAAAATCAAAATCAATGCGTTCTAAAAGGGCATAATATGGCCTCTTTAAAATATAATAGGCAGTATACACTATACACTGCTCAATATGCGTCTCTCTCGTATTCCATTCTGAACACAGCTATTTTTCATTTAAAACTGAAGTGTTATTGGTTCATATGTTGGATGTCTGATGTTTAGCGTGTGTGTCAGCAGTGAGTCCACAGGAGGTTGATATCCTCCTGCAGCGCAGTGAAGGTGGCGTGGACTCGGCTCTGACTTATGCCAAGTATATTGCCAAGTACATGAAGGACATCATCAGCTACGTAGACAAGAGGATCGCTCTCGGTAATGCCACACTGTTTATGTTACTGACCTGTGGTGATTTTGGAAATGCATGTGCTTTTACTGTCATAAGCATTTCAACTTCAATTTTATTCAATCTTTTTTTAATGGCTTCCAATAATAACTTGAACAGCCCATCTAGACAGACCTCTGATTATACAACCCCATTTCCAGAAAAGTTGGGACTTTTTGTAAAATGCAGTAAAATCTACAATCTTGAACCTTTTTTAAACTGACAAACATACAAAGAAAAGTTTTCCGAGTGACACCGTGGTAAACACTAGGGGTGGAACGGCACATGTATTCGTATTGAACCGAAACGGTACGGGCGTCACGGTTCGGTGCATAAATTTACACGGAGAATACACGGTATAAAAATAAATAAAACTCGCGTGCAAATTAATTAATGTAATGCGGAACTACTGTTAGATACGCGGGTTCTTTAGGGACACCTAATCTGTAGCCCTGCCTTAGCTCTGAAGCAGGCTGCGATGTAAAGATTGCAATGCTGGAATATGTTGTGTGTGTGTGAGAGAGAGAGAGAGAGAGAGGCGCGGGCGTGATCGAAAAGTCGCAAAGTGTTTACTTATATTTGTGTGCGTGTGTGTGTGAGCTGTGAGGCGCGGGCGTGATTCGAACAGTGGAAACATAAAAACATACTCCGTCATTTTTTTTATACAGGACATCATTCAAACTGCAAAGTGTTTAAGTTACTGCTAATTCAAATTTTAAGGAAAACAAATATATTAATCTGAAATGTAGCAAATTAATTTTCACAATTACAATTACCAAACATATCTCAAGGTCTTTTTTTCTTTTTATTAATTTAATTAATAAACTAATTATATAAAACTATTGTCAGTGCATTACAAATAAACTGGTTCTATGCCTTTACTTTATTAATAAAACTTATTTAAAAAATACAAGGCTTAAGTAATTTATTTTCCTTTGGTGGTCCAGCCTGAGACATGCTCAAGCCTTCTGCATTTCTGTTTTGCTTTTCCCTCCATTGTACCGAACTCATACCGAACCGTGATGTCTGAACCGAGGTATGAACCGAACCGTGACTTCTGTGTACCGTTTCACCCCTAGTAAACACGCCTCTGTCCCAACCTTTTTTGGAGTGTGTAGCAGCCATCAAAACTTGTTTATATTTACAAAATAAAATTAAGTTGGTCAGTAAAAACAACGGAAATATTTTCTTTGTTCATTAGTCAGTGAAATAAAGGTTAACAAATCACAGATTCTTGATTTTATTGCATTTTACAAAATGTCCCAACTATTCTGGAAATGGGTTGTAAATGCATTTAAAGTCGTATTATGTTTTTCATAACTCTTTTTCTCTGTTTCTGTCGCAGAGAACGAGTTTTCTAAAGGTCTTCAGAGACTCTACCAGTCCTGCAAACAAAACATCATACAGGTACATCAGTTCAGCTTCCCTTGTGTTTGTTTGGTTGTGTTTCTGCAAGTTGAAATGACACCAGTGATGCTTACGCTGTACAAATGTAAAAGATTACTCAAACACTGAAATATTTAAAAGAATCTTGAAAAGACACCATAAAACTTTCTTAAAAATATGTTTAAGAGGTCAATGCATTCTCAGATCTTTATGTTATGTTTCTGGAGGTTAGCTTATGACATTAGCAACGTTTTTTGCTACAAAAAAAGTTTAAAATTGGTAAAATTAACATTTTTCATTCACTGTTTCAAGAGGTTACATCTTCCAGAAACGCAGATAAATGCCCAATGCCATGATTTGCAAAACATAATCGCACAATATCCACATAATCACTATATATATATATATATATATATATATATATATATATATATATATACACTGTTTATATGTATTGCATAAACTACACCATCATATATTCAACTTGACTAGCCTTTCTTAACGCATTATATTAATGTTCAACCCAAGATTTGCAGCACTCAATGACACACTTGGTCTCTTAATAGCGTTAAACACTGACTTCACTTTTATTACAAGTACACTTAGAGATTATAAATAAATGTATTTACCAGCGTTGTCTCCAAGGACAAAATTCTTGGCAGTGTCGTAGATTTCAACGCAAAATATTTAGAAAGCATAATCCAATCCAACTTTATTTGTTAAAGGGATACTCCACTTTAAAATGAAAATGATGTCATCATATACTCACCCTCATGTTGTTTCAAACCTGTATGAATTTCTTTCTTCTGCTGAACAGAAAGGAAGATATTTAGAAGAATGTCAGTAACCAGACAGTTTCTAGTTTAGAATTTTCATTTTAAAGTGGAGTATCCCTTTAAGCAATTTAAAACAACCAAAGTTGACCAAAGTGCTGTACAGGAAAATTACGCAAAATTACATATAAAATACAACAATAAAATTAAACGACATAAAAACGAGTACAAATAATAGCCACGCAATAAAAGCAAAAAAAGAAAAGAAATTAAATAAAGTAAATAAAGTCGACATCTCACTAGGTGTCAAAGGCCACAGAGGAAAAATGGGTTTTAAAAATAGACAGAGAAGAGGCTTACTTAACGTGCAGAGGCAGATCATTCCATAGATTAGGAGCAGACACAGCAAAGGCACGGTCCCCTTAGTTTTAGGCACACTCAGGAGCAGCTGATCATCTGACCTGAGAGAGTGGACGGGTGTATAAGAATGTAGAAGGTATGGCGGGGCAAGACCATTCAGGGATTTAAAAGCAAATAACAGAATTTTAAAATGGATCCTAAATTGAATAGGCAGCCAGTGAAGTGAGGCTAGAATAGGGGAAATGTGCTCACTTTTACGTGTGCCAGTTAAAAGACGTGCAGCTGCATTCTGTACCATCTGGAGACGGGTGATGGAGGACCCACTAACCCCCACATGCAGTGCATTACAGTAATCCAGCCGAGGCGTGGATTACAGTCTCAAAATGCTGTCTTGACAGAATTGGCTTTCATAAATAATCAAGAAAGCAGCCTGATGTGAAATGACACCAACAATCAAAAACTTTGTCATTTATTCACGTAGATAGATATAAACCTCAGCCATGCATTTCTAATACTTGTACTTTTGGAAGAGCATGTCCAGTTTTTGGAGGTGCAGTTTGTCCAACATCTTTAGACAGTCTTTCTCAACATCTCACAGCTTTATCGCTCTAGTAACTGATGGATAGACTTTAGATACGCATGTTTAAGAAGCGTGTAGAGGTAAATCATGACTTCACAACTCTACCAATTTCAAATCCTGCCCTTTTCAGAAGGGTGGAAAACAAAAAATTATATTTTAAGCGGTGGAGTTAGCTTTGAGGTACGGTAGCTCTATGTATTTATTTTAGAGTAACCTCTTTAACTATATATTTGTAAATGTCAAGGACCTTTTGCATAATTTTCCATCTCATGACCCCTTTAGAAGTGATCTGTACAACTTCTAACAGTATAATCCAAGAACACTGGATATATCGTACAAGTTGTTCATGATAATTGAATAGTGTTTTAGTCATTTTTGGACCTTGTCAGCCCTATTTACTGTTGACTTTGTTTGATAAAAAAAAACAGCATGAATATCCTGGGGAAAAAAACAAGTCCTGTGTTAGGACTGCTCGATTATGGAAAAAAATCATAATCACGATTATTTTGATCAGTATTGAAATCACGATTATGTAACACGATTATTTCACATGACTTTGGGAACGTGTTGCATTTATTAAAAAGACACCTTTCAACAATTAAATAAAATAAATAATATAACAGATAATACTTCAACAAGTATTTTAACTTTCCCGCAGGTCTACCACTTATAATGCGGGAAATTCCCCCACAAACATTGATCACTTTAGCAAGTAAATTGTATGAATAGCCTAAATTAATCCACACGGATTATAAAATCAAATCAACCATTTTAAAACTTTCGCAAAGATGCAATTTCACAAACCGCGTGAGTGTTCATGTTCAGCGGCGCCGCGTCTTCTCTCTCTCCGTCTCTCAAAATGGGTTGGACAAAGCAAGCGATGAAACTACACTCGCGTTTAGGAGTCGAGACATGACGGAATTGTCACTTGCACAATCGGGCCAGCATTGCATCGTAACTAAAGTTGATCATTTTCACTTCTTTAAGTCTTATCAGTTTAAACATTCAAGCTGAGAGAGTTTATGGCTTCGGGAGGGGCGGAAGTGCGCGTGTCATTCAGAACACAAGACAAAATAATAGTTTTTACTCGATTGTACTATTTTGGTGATCGTTGGGAGCCAAAATCGAAATTGAAATCGAAATTCAATTAATTGCACAGCCCTATCCTGTGTTCAACAGATAATGAAAAATCAGTGTTTCAATCCCGTTCATTTTTATTTAAATACAGAATTATCATTATCATATCAATTATTCCTGTAATTGATATCGAATCTGTTTTTGTTATGTCATATGCTCACTGTATATAGAGTAAAGGAGGTTTCTCAGTCTTGTCTCTCTCTCTCTCTCTCTCTCTCAGGAACACATGCCGCTGTTGTCTATCTTCTCTCTGGCTCTCGAGCAGGACTCAGAGCAGAGCTGTGGTTTACAGCAGGCCACAAACAACGTTTACACACACTCGTTTCTACAGGTATCACACCTGCCCCGGCAACACACACTACAGCGAGAGGACAGAGTGAAAGTATTTTTACTCATGTGGTGAAACAGAGGATTGTCTGCGTCACATTTCAGTCCTAAATCAAAATGTTTCATATTTTGAAAAATAATTATAAACTGTTTTTATACAGTATAATACAGTAAATATCGTATATACATATTAATAATATATTATATTTAAATTATAATTTTTGGATCATTAGGACGCATTTTTTGTGTGCGCATTATTTCCCAAATTATATTTTAATTTCTCATTTCTAATTAGTTTCTTTTGAGTTTTGCGTGATGTAAATGTGTTCATGGCAGGTTTTGGGAGATTTACCCTAAGTAGGTCTAAAATAAATTAATTAATTAAACCTGTAAAGAAACAAAACCTTTCTCTCTCTCTCTCTCTCTCATCCAGCCCATGACCCACCGCAGACAGGAACATGAGAAGAAGCGCAGAGACATTAAAGAGCAGTGGCAGAGAGCCAAGAGGAAACTGGTATAGACTCAGTCCACCCTGAACTAACTATATACCTCAACTAAACCCTGCTTACACAAAAATATACAGGTTAACTATGAGTGTTTGTGTTGATTAGGCCGATGCCGATAGTAACCTCCGCAAGGCACGTCATCTGTACATGGGCCGCTGTGAGGAGTACGAGAGAGCTCGGACGGTAGCCAATAAGGTTGAAGAGGAACAAAGTGGAACCACTAAAGCTTTGGACAAGAAGAGACGACTTGAAGAGGAAGCGCGCAACAAGGTCAGCGAGCTCGAACAGGAAACATGAGCTAATGTCACACATTTTGTTTTAGGGCAGTGTGACTGTGCTTGTGTCACTTGCAGGAAACCAACATTTTCTCTGCAATCTTGTAACATTTTCTTGCACAAAATCAAATGAAGCCAATAGACGAGTCTATTTTAGGATCATAGCCCTAATTATTATTTTTTTATAATGCAAAAAGCTTCATATTTTTTTTGTGTAAACAAAGTGACATCATTTTGTTGTTGTATAGTATTGATTCATTGTTGTAGTATTTGTGGATTGCCTTTAATTTATGTTTGAACTTATTTATTTAAAATGAAAAAAATGAATCTAAAATCTAAAAATGATTAGAATCACCACTAGAAAAACCACCAGACTAATGAGAACTATCAAAACTTCTTCAGTAAGCATCAGTGTTTCCCACACATAGACTAACTCATGGCGGTGCGCCACAGAATCAACACCGGCCGCCACATATTGCGTTTCGTTATTAATTATATATATTTTTTACACTATTTAAAACATGCAGCATATTCATTCAGCTGCATTTCCTTCCCCTGCTCTCCCTCCGTCTCTGCGTCTCTCTCACACACACACACACACACACAGCCCCTCCCCTCCGTGCGTCTGTTGCCATGAAAACGAGATCATCCGAGATCAAAAAATATTTTATATTCTGAATACAATGTTGCCAGTGTGTTAATGTTGGAGTCCCGACCCTTAGCAAACAAGCGATTGCACCTTCTTTAGGAAGTTAACTAACGTTAGTCGTAAGTTTGCGGTAAAACACAGTTGGGTTGTCGAGGTCAAAACACTATATAAGCTGTTATGTCATTTTTAGGATGTTAAATGTTCGGATTATGTGAAGCATTTTTGATTAGTATTTAATTAATATTAATTAATGTGTATTAATAATAATAATAATAATAATGAGACTACACAGTCACAATAATAAATGTGACTGTGTATCGAATTATTAACGAAGGAATTATTTTGAACCACACACCCAAGCTAGAGGAAGTACTATGTCAAGTCTGTGTGTGTGCGCGCGTGTGTGTCTGTGTGTGTGTGTGTGTGTGTGTGTGTGTGTGTGTCCACAGGCGGAGGAGGCCGAGGCGACGTATCGCACCTGTATCGCAGACGCCACGACTCAACAGCAGGAGCTGGAGGACATGAAGGTGAACGTGCTCAAACAGATCCAAGAGCTCATCAGACAGACCGACCAGATCCTGCGAGCGGTGAGAGATTTACATGACAAGAACATTTTATCGTAATGCAAAAAAAACTTAAAGTGACATAAGTGAAATTGTTCCCAAAAACAGTATGCCAGTGCTATCACAGACTTACACCCAAAGTATACTTCAGTTGTCTAGTCATATATTTGTGAAAAACATCAGTTTGCCATCAGTTGTCAGAAGATGAATGCGATATCTTTGTCCCATGACTGCAGTCAGCGCTCTTCAGTGCATCGATCTCTATGAAGTGAAACTTCAGCTTCATCATTACCCAGGAGATTACCTAGTGTTGATAGTCACTTGAGCCTTGTGAAGTGGCACTCAAAGTCAGCATATATTTGGAAAGCCTCTTGTCTAGTCAGATTCGAGAATCGGAACTAACTGTTATAAAAATAATAATAGCCCAGCAAGCTTATTTACATAGCTAAATAATAAGATAATATGGCGATAATATCATATATCGTGACATTGAACCGTCCGCGTGCAGACCATTTTTTGTGATGAGATGGTGTACGTGCAACAGCACATGCTCAAGGTGAATGTTGGGACAGAAGAGTCCACTAGGTGGCGATAAGCACAGTTGTGATGTACTGTAGTCGAAGAGGAGTGTGTAAAGAATGATACAAAACCATGAGCAAAGCAGCATATCCTACACCATCATTATGTTTTGGTTCTTGTTCTAAACTGTGCATGCAATGGCAGATCCACTACATTTCTTCTTCTGTCCTTCCGAGCAAATCTCCTGTAAATGACACGACTCAGTGCTGCCCTCTGACCTCTGTAGTAGAAAAAGCATGTGTCGACTGTGTCAATCACTTGAGTATACTTTGAAAGCTGTGCGGATGCGAAAATTTTAAATACCCGGGCCTTTAACCCCTTAAGTGTCACCCCGCCCCCCCCCCCCTTCTTTCTTTTTTTATAGACATGAAAATGCACATTCTGAACTTAAATGGTTGTAATTCAAGAATGCTTTGGAATATAGATGATTTTTGTAGAAGTGGAATAAATTAAGAAAGTGAAACAGAAAAAAAGTTCTAGAAGTTTGAGTTTATGAAAATGTACAATGTAAAAAAAAAATATTATTCATGTTTTATATAAAATAAAATAAATGAAAAACATGTTGGACTCTAAAACTGCAAAAAAATCAAAGCCAAAAATCTGAAAAAGTTGTGTTTCAAAGTTTAGGTTGATATCTCAAAAAATTTGCTTTCAGTGAGATTTAGTTTGGGCGCAGTACCACACTCTTTCACTAGGAGACAACCAGACTCCATTACTGCCCATATAAGGGCGCCTCCATTTCCATATGTGGTTTGGGTGATCTGAACACATTATTTCCACAATTTATTAAATACACATCCTATTCAGAAGATATTCTAAAAAATCTGGTCGTATAAAATTTTAAATATACTGTATTTGGGACACACAGATCCTAATCCTGCCTTCTTTTAAAGACACTGGTGTGTGTAAAGGGATGATGTGTGCTCATGGTTTTCCTTTTAAAGCTTGATTCAAGTGGTCAGAACGATTTTGTGTTTTTTCTCTCAGCTTTTGTGTTTAATGCGTCCTCTTCCTCTCTGTCCAGTGCACCATCTCGTACTATCAGACGATGCATGTTCAGACGGCAGCGCTGCCGGTGCATTTCCAGACGCTCTGTGAGAGCTGTAAGCTGTATGATCCGGGTCAGCAGTACGCTTCATACGTCAAGAACCTGCAGCTCCGCACAGACCTGCCCATACAGTACCAGTTTGAGCCATACTCTGCGTCCAGCCACCAGTAAGAGCAATCCCTGTCACAGCACATCATTGATTATGTTCAGAATGGGATGTTGGCGTACTGTAATCATGTTTTGTGGTAAAGTAGGCAACGTGCATGTTTCTTACAGCTGTCACATGACCTCACTTGGTAACACTTTACAATAAGGTCTCATTTGTTAACATTAGTTAATGTGTTAATAACATCAACTAACAATGAGCAATACATTTGTTACAGTATTTATCATCTTTGTTAATCTTTTGTCAATTAATACAGTTGTTTGCTGTTTGTTCATGTTAGTTAACAGTGCATTAACTAATGTTAACAAATACAACCATAGATTTCATGGTTGGCAATTGAAAATGAAATTAAGACAGTCATAAATATAAGTATTGTAAATTTACAATTGTACTGTAAAATAAAGTTTTTTTAATTTTTTTAAATGCACAATTTATTTACTTTACTGTGAAATATTAAAATAGTAATATTTCTTATTTTTCATATTTTTATTTAGTAATTATTATTATTATTGGTAACACTTTACAATAAGGTCTCATTTGTTAACATTAGTTAACTACATTAACTAACATGAACAAATATATGAATAATATATTTTTACAGCATTTATTAATAAATGTTAATCTCAGCATTTACTAATACATATTTTTTATGTATAATATAATATATTTTTACAGCATTTATTAACCTTTGTTAATGTTAGTTTATTAACATGTTAGTTCACAGTGCATTAACTAATGTTAACATGCAACTTTTGATCTTAAATATGTATTAGCAAATGCTGAGATTAACATGTATTAATCAATGCTGTAGAAGTATTGTTCATTGTTAGTTCATGTTAACTAATGTAAACAAATGAAACCTTATTGTAAAGTGTTACTTTATTATTTTATAGTCATATATTTATATGTAATCACAAAATATTTGGCAAAATTGTGAATTTCAGTAAATTTTTATCAGAAGAATTACAATACGATACTTTCCTCAGTCTCAGATCGTGCAGCCCTGGTTAATATTACTTCCAGATCAGTTGTGCATTGAGCACGAATGCTTGAAATGTTGCCGTAACATTCTGTATGTTATTAAGAATGTGTTACAAGAAGGAAATGATGCAATAATTTTTATCCCAATCAGGCATGTTCGAACCCGGAACAACAGCTCTGAAGCTCCGCCCACCCCAGAGGAGGCGGGATATGGAGAAGGGGCCGTGGTTAAACAAAGACGAGGTCAAGGTCAGTTTTACATACAATAAATGATCCAAAATCAGTTTTTAGGGGCCCGTACACACAACGCATCTTGGTAACACTTTATTTTACAGTGTCCTCGTTACATATGTTACATGCACTCACCATAATAATAATAGTAAAATATGCATAATTACATGCAACTAATGCTCAACCAAACCCTAATCCTACCCTAACCCTATAGTAAGTACATGTAGTTGCTTAATATTACTCAGTACTTAAATATATAATTACACTGTAACAATGACACCTTAAAATAAAGTGTCAGCCATATCTTCTTATCAGTGTAACAGAAGAGATTGCTGTCGGTGTGATCACCCCTTCAGGCTGTGTTTATCACAATATTTATGGTAGTTGATGTGTAATTTTAAAACGAATAGAGTGATTATGTGGACATATGTGTTGTGATTTGTCATTGCAGGTAGAGACCATCATCAAGCTCATAAGTCCTGGCCGTCCACACTGAGTGACACTGACAGTGTTGGTCCGGGAAGTGGACTGGGCTCCCCGACCTCCAGCACTGGTAAGAGACAAAACCAGATCAGTCTATTGTTTTATTGACCTTTCAGCATTATTACAGATCCTTAAAGACGATTGCCATTTACAAATGCTGAATTATTTTGCTCAAACAGTGAAACATCTGTATTAAATAGACCAACAACTCAAGAACAATCTAAAAATAGACAAATATTTAAAATATACACAATCATTTAGGATTTACATATAAAGCAAATTGGTGACCTCTGATATCTCTCAGTTCAACACCTCGGCATGGTTTACAGTAATAAAATAAAAACTTTTTTATGAACCATAATATTGTATGTTGTTTTGGTCTCAGGTGACATCTCAAAACCTTCAAGGCCAGTTTCTGCAGCCACCTTGTCATCCAATGAGGATTTAGAGGAGAGGGACGGCACCATGACCCCATTTGAACAAAGTGAGTGACAGATTACAGTTCAAGGAAACATTAAACATAAATACCCAGAGGAACTTTTTTATTGCCACAGACTTGGATGTCTTTGCAAATCTGAGCACAATTAAAACAATCTCTTCTGAAACTCAAGTTGAAACACATGTTGAGATTACTGGGGTCTTTTTCTACGGAGAAACATCTGAGAAGCAGGAGACTTGAGCCAAAGTCTCAATTTGCTCTCCGTTTAAGACTAGACACTACAAACAAAACCAATGTTTTTCATGCACTGGCCAATTTTGAGATTTTCGGCTATTTTGCTTCTATAACGTGGAAAGAATCCATCCAAATTGCACATTTAAAGCAGCACTCAGTAGCTTCGGGATTTCTTCGCTGTATTCTCGCTTTTTGCTCGCAGGTTTCTCTCTAGAGCTCCCCCCACAGCTTCGGAATAGATATTTGACAACACTGTTGTAAAAACTCGTTGGTGATTCTCAGACACCAGAGGCTATAGATCAACGACATCAAAGCAGATGGGACACTCTTTAAAACGTCTTCTTCATTCGGGTTCGGACAGCGTGAGGGAGCGCAATAATGACAGCATTTTAGCAGATTTCTTTTGGCCATAAAGCAATTGTTGTGACCTGATATCACGCGAGACTTCCTGACGAGGCGGCCCGCCGGCTCAAAGTTGCAAGTGCGTATTTTCCGCTCATGGGCACCAGGGGGGTGCGAAACGACCACCATTCAACCCGAAATAAGTAATATAACCATTCCAATGACTCCGAAGCTGTTCAGTTAAGGTAAAAAAAGTTACTTAGTTCACCTTTAAGTGTTTATTTTATTACACTTTACCTATTTGCACCCACAGATTTCAAATGCAATATATATATATATATATATATATATATACACATGTGTTTTGGTCACAATTTGGTTCGGGGAACACATATTCACTATTAGCTACGGCTTTTTCCTCAATAAACTCCTAATTTACTGCTTATTAATAGTTAATAAGGTAGTTGTTGTAGTGGTTGAGTTTAGTTATTGGTAAATGGTAATGGTAAATGGACTGCATTTATATAGCGCTTTCACAGACCCAATGGCCACCAAAGCGCTTTACAATATTGCCTCACATTCACCCATTCACTCACTCATTCATACACCGACGGCGGTGTCAGCCATGCAAGGCGATCCAGCTCGTCGGGAGCAGCTGGGGTTAGGTGTCTTGCTCAAAGACACCTCGACACTTGGTCAGGTGGAACCGGGGATTGAACCACCAACCTTCCGGTTTGTAGACAATCTACATGAACCACTGAGCCACTGCCGCCCCTACATACCTATATTGGGTATGATTAAGGGATGTAGAATATGTTCATGCAGAATAAGCCATTAATATGTGCTTTATAAGTACTGATAATCAGCCGATATGCTAGTAATATGCAAGCTAATAAGTTTATAGTGAGAAGTGGACCCCAAACTTGAGTTCCCTAAGTTTAAGGTTTGTTCTTATATCATTCAACTGATGTATTTAACATTTTATTCCTAAAAACATGTTGAAAATGTTTTGTTTTTTTCTGGCTGTTGACAGTAATTTCTGATTGATAAAAGGAGTGATAAAAAGATAAATTCAAAATCCCCTCAGTAAACACCTTTAACTCTTGAAATGTCTGTCAATCAACAAAATGAAACTAAAACTTTTAACCTGGCTTTATCAAATGCTCAGATTTATGTTCTGGAAATATATGCAAATTAGTGCAATTTTAATTAGATAATGACTCATTTGCTTATTTAAACAACATTCAAGAAATGTTCTAAGTTTATGTTTAAAGAAAAAGTCCTGTGATTAACTATCAACTGGGAAAGTGATATCTATCATTCATCTGTAGTGTTCTGCCTTAAACTCATTGCTGTCCAGGAGAAACAATAAAGATATATTGAAGAAATCTTGTTTAGTCGATCTAGTCCAGTGTAGTGTGTAGTCATGATGAGTGTGTGTGGATGTTTGTTGTGTTTTAGGTATAAATGGGATTGAACAGGAAAGCGTGGTGCCCACTGGACCTTTCAAAAATGTGGGATTGTCCAAAGCTGCAAAAACCCATCGGCTGCGCAAACTGCGCACGCCATCAAAGTGCAGAGAATGTGACAGCTACGTTTATTTCCAGGGCGCAGAATGTGAGGAGGTGAGACTGACCAATGCATTTAACACAAAACTGTAGATCTATAATACCTGCACATCAACTTTATAAAACACCATTATATATATATATATATATATATATATATAGACCCTTTCCAAAAAATTTGAATATCATGGAAAGGTTTATTTATTTCCATAATTCTATTCAAAACGTTCAACTTCCATAGATTATAGATTCAGGGCCTACAACTTAAATGATTAAATATATATATAAAAATCCTTAGCATTGAGCCCAGTAGAGTGCAAATTGTTTTACAGCAGCTTCACAGTAATAACCAGTAAACAGACAGTGTTGCGAAATTCAGTTATGAAACAACTTGATTTTCAGCTGTAAAGCAGCTCTACAGAAGACAATATTGTCCTTATTCAGCTCAATTCAGTTCTCGTTTTGTTCTCATCTGATGTCATCTGTGTGTGTGTGTGTCTGTGTGTCAGTGTTTCCTGGCCTGCCATAAGAAGTGTCTGGAGTCTCTGGCCATCCAGTGTGGTCATAAGAAGCTCCAGGGTCGCCTGCAGCTCTTCGGACGGGACTTCTCTCAGGTCCTGCAGGGCGATGTCGAGGGCGTTCCCTTCATCATCAAGAAGTGCATCACAGAGATCGAGAGGAGAGCACTCAAAATGAAGGTGCGAGAGGAAAGCTGTATTTTCCCTTTTTCTGCCTTTATTTCTATCGGATTGGTTTGAATGTTTACCAGCATTAAATGCATTATAAATGTTCACTGATGAGCCAAAACATTGACGTTGAGGCGAATATCGTTGATCATCTCCTAACAAGGCCACATATTAAGGTCTGGGTAGAGTAGATAGTGAGCAAACAATCAGTTCTCAAAATGTTAAAATTCAGAGTCAGTTCATTCGTATTCGGAGATCGACTATTTTTGACTGTCAAAATGCCGGCGGACACACAGAGACAGTGAGTTGTTCAAAATCTTTCTTTTTAGTAAACTCTGTGTACACAAACAATGTTCTCAATGCTGGAGTTCATGTGTAGAGCCTCTGGTGATACTTCCAGCACAGTTTCATGTTGTGTCGAGCCGCATTAGTGTTTTAAAAATAGCGATTTTTGATACTAAGGCAATTTGACCGAAAACGAAAATACGGTCAAACTTAAAAGTGGCGTTTCCATTCTAATTATGCTTTTAAATGAAAGTTTGCCTCGGGTAGATTCACAAAAAGACCCTAGGTTGCATTTTGGCGAGAGTTACGCTTTAATGCATGTAAATATCAGTCTCCCAATGTCTTAGTCAGATGATATTTAAATGCTTAGTTTTATGATCAAAGCTCTGCATTTTTAAAGCACATAATGCAATGCAATACAATCATGATTGAGAGATTGAGAGAAGCCTGATGATCATATTAGAGACTCACATTTTAACATGATATTTCTAATAAATGATGTATGGATAATCAAGTAAACCGAAGTTGCTTCAGTTCAGCAAGTGTTCATCTTAAAAACATTACTGACAATATCAACGTTTTTACATCTACTCTATTAAATCATTAAAGATTTGACACATGAACCACGAGCTGAAGGTGGACGTTTTTACAATTGATGCCTTGAGACGAAGAACCATACAAGTCCATGTTTTCAAATTTTGAATAATACATTTTTTTTTTGGGACTGTGAACGTTATATCATATATTTTTATTTTACTTGAAGATAGACAACATAAGCCTCTTTCAGTGTCAATTTTAAAAATAAAAAGTTCGAGTAATTTACATTTCTGGGATAAGAACGGTATATGTCCTGCTAATGTGGAATAATAGTACAAGTCCAATTCATCATATCACTTTAAACCACTGGAGATCTGATTCCTTTATCCTAGTTTTAATACAGTAACAGAACCTTAAAGAAAATATTAAGCATTTCTTTCTTACAATTAATTTTTTTGCTAACGTAAATCCCAGAACAAATACAGTACATGGACATCAAACGCAGCTAAAACGTTTCGATTCATTTCTCTGTGGTTATAAGGAGTACAGCTTTCATTTCGACCCATTGATGACTTGATCCGTTAAACAGAGTGAGCTATATGAACTGTAGTAGACGACGCCCAGTAGCCCACACCGCCCCTCTGACTGTAACCGCTAACGTTAGGTAGATACTTTGTACATATACGGTTCTCACACTCACCTCTTCCTCGTTTTAGCTCTCCTCTCCGGTTCACATATGGTTTACCAGCATCCCTGAAAGACTTCCTTGCTCTGTCCCTCCATTCGTTCATGTTTGCTCTCCTTTTTTTTGCCGAGGTTTTGCCTATTAATGCAAAATTTTTATCATGTTGATTATTTAGAGGTCTTGGATATTTTCATCAGATATGACCAGGATTAATGCTTTCTTTGCTCCTCTTCAGGGAATCTATCGTGTGAACGGCGTGAAGACCCGTGTGGAAAAGTTGTGCCAGGCGTTTGAGAACGGCAAAGAGCTGGTGGAGCTCTCGCAGGCGTCTCCACATGACATCAGCAACGTGTTAAAGCTCTACCTGAGACAGGTGAGTCACCTGACACGGGTCAACACAAATACAAGATCACACTTCCATTCTAAGAGTGTTTATTGGAAAGACGTTTCCTGTTCGTTTTGCACGTTTTGATTTGTGAGCCAAAATGATCATCTATAGCATCATATGTGCTGAATGAAGTCCAATACTTGCTTCTTATTCATGTTTGGGGCTCTGATTCCAATAATAGTGCATATTTTCCTCTTTAAAAAAATTAAAAGATACTTTAAATGGCAGCAAGTCACTGTTAATGAGTGAGTCATTGAGTTTCAACTGATTCAATTCAAGAACTAAGCTTAATGAGTGAGTCATTGAATCATTCATTCAACCGATTCGTTCATTCAGTTATGAAACACCGCCGTGTTTCGCTCAGAGACACAAAACAGTGCTGTTGCTTTGTTCAGAACTATTTTTGCTGGTGAAATTGAACAAAAACAGGCAATTTTGTGTCTAAAATGCAAGTCACTTAATATTAACTTTATTTAACTGTTGTATAAAATCAAAATCACATTTGTGATCGTGCTTATATTTGGAGGAAAAACAGCACTCTTCGTGGGATATTGATTAACTATATTAAATTATATGAATATAAAAGACATACAGAGGTATTTTTGCCCCCTTTTCTTTAATTTTGGGGTCATTATAATTGTATTTAAATAGACTAAATCACGTAGTGTATGCGTGTTCTCTCTAGATATGTTTTTGTAAAGTGAGGGACATACTCGATAATGTCAGATCGCACATCGTTAAAACAACAATTACTATTTTATTTTAGACGATATATTCACACACCGCTAATATAAATATATATACACACATATATATATAATTTGAAAAGATTTTGGTAATATTAGGCCTTTTTTGGTGATTGAGCAGATTATTATTTATTTTTTTCAAGATGCAGAGTTGTGTAGTAATTGACAAAATGACATAGATCCTGTTCAGTGACATTAAGATGAAAATGTTCCTATAATAGACCAGCGTTGTGTGACACCGTGTCATAACCAGATGCGATGCGATAAGATTCCAGCGACAAGTAATGTGTCTGTCCACACTAGACGCGACGCGACTTCAAGATGCGCAAAAATCTATCAAAACCCACAGCCAATCAATTAATAATGATAATAATAATAATTGTAATTAATTTAATAATTATTTTTTTAAAAATATTTAAAAATGAATTGCTAATTAATATTTTATAACTTCTTAATATATAGTGTATTTATGTTTTAATATATTAATAATTTAAGTTTAATAATCTGATAATAATTTAATAGTTTATTATTATAAAAAATTTTTTTACATTTTTTATATTTTAATAATATAGTCATATGTAATAATTTAAGTCATACGAGTTCAGAAGACAAATACATTTATAAACAAGGCATGCAAAATAATTTGGTAGTTGAAAAACAACATGAACTATTATTTTTAAAAATCAGTCAAAACCCACAGCCAATCAGAACAGTGTGTGGGCGGAGTCAGCCAATCAGAACAGCATGTGGGCAGAGTCAGCCAATAAGAACAGCATGTGGGCGGAGTCTCACAGCACTCGCAAGAAAATGGATAAGTCGCTACATAATCAAATTCACAAATATTACACCATTTAAACATTATTAAAAACACAGACTACTGAGTTACTAAAACAATCTTTGTCAAAGAATACACTTGTTTGTTCACAGTTTGAACGTTCTTGTTTCCATTTGTTTAATTTCAAGATCTGAGGTGAATTATCCATTGTTGCTTTTACAGCCACAAAGCTGGAGCACTAAATGATATTCAGAGTCTCATTACACGCTTTTAACATTAAATAAAGCACATAAACAATACCTGAGATTATCATCACCACACTTAGTGTTTGTTGTTCCAGCGCGACGTCGCAGAAAAATAGAAACCGTTTCTAAACTAGAATCGTCACGTGTCGCCGTCGCGGCTGGTTAGGACACACACTCTGATCAACATGGAAAATACCTTTTATTGCGTGTAGTTAGCACACGGTATTATGTTCACGGTCTCTGTCTCCTCCTCAGCTCCCGGAGCCCATCATGCCCTTCCGTCAGTATAATGATCTGATGGGACTGGCGAAGGAGAGCCTGAGCTCGGACGGCTCAGAGGCCGGTGAGGGCGTGAAAAGCCCAGAGCTGGTGGATCGTGGGTCAGAAACAGAACCAGAGGTGCAGACATTAGTGCAGAAACTCAGAGAGCTGCTCAAGCGGCTGCCACACACTAACATCTCCACGCTGAAGTACATCGTCCGACACCTGCGCAGGTGAGCTTCTGCACACTCACATTCAGAACTGACCGCTGAGGCTTTAGAAACGCCTGGTCAGATTGGGATTATTAGACATGTCAATGCCATATTCAATTATGTATAATATATTTTTTTAAAGTCTAAATACTGACACTTTGCTCTGAACTTTACAAAAACTATGATAAAATATTTAATTTTGAAATGTATCATAAAATATATTGATCTTCATAATTATAGAAAGACTGGAACTTTACAAAATCATAAAGGGACACTTTATTTAATAAGGATAATGATAATAATAATAATTGTAATTCATTTAATAATTCAATAATGAAAAATAAAATGTAAAAAAATGGCTAATTAATATTTCATAACTTCTTAATATATAGTGTATTTAAGTTTTAATATATTAACAATTTAAGTCTAATAATTTAATAGGTGATTATTATAAAATTTATAAAATAATATAGTCAAATATGTAATAATTTAAGTCATATGAGTTCAGAACACAAATACATTTATAAACAAGACATACAAAATAATTTGGTAGTTGAAAAACAACATGAACTATTTTTTTTTTTTACATTTTCATAAATGAGAGCATGTATTTTAGGTCCTGTAACTGGTCACCATTTTAACTGTATGAATATGAGAAAAAGAAAAGTTGTTTAATAGTCACTTCTTGAAATATCAAGTTCGCAAAACTGCAGTTTTATAGATTTGTCATAACTGTGCTGGTAATATGAAACATCACTGTATAATGCTAATGTTGTTTTTTCTCGCTTTCTCTCTCACTCACTCTGTCTCTCACTCACTCACTGTCTCTCACTCACTCTCTCTCTCACACTCACTTTCTCTCTCTCACTCACTCTGTCTCTCACTCACTGTCTCTCACTCACTCTTTCTCTCACTCACTCACTGTCTCTCACTCACTCTCTCTCTCACACTCACTTTCTCTCTCTCACTCACTCACTCACTCTGTCTCTCACTCACTCTGTCTCTCACTCACTCTCTCACACTCACTCTCTCTCTCTCACTCACTCTGTCTCTCACTCACTCTGTCTCTCACTCTTTCTCTCACTCACTCTGTCTCTCACTCACTCTGTCTCTCACTCTTTCTCTCACTCACTCTGTCTCTCACTCACTCTGTCTCTCACTCTTTCTCTCACTCACTCACTGTCTCTCACTCACTCTCTCACTCTCTCTCACTCACTCTCACACTCACTCTCTCTCTCACTCACTCTGTCTCTCACTCACTCTGTCTCTCACTCTTTCTCTCACTCTCTCTCACTCACTCTGTCTCTCACTATATCACTCTCTCTCTCTCTCTCTCACTCACTCTGTCTCTCACTCACTCTCTCTCACACTCACTCTCTCACTCACTCTTTCTCTCACTCTCTCTCACTCACTCTGTCTCTCACTATATCACACTCTCTCTCACTCACTCTGTCTCTCACTATATCACTCTCTCTCTCTCACTCACTCTTTCTCTCACTCTCTCTCTCTCACTCACTCTCTCTCACTATATCACTCTCTCTCTCTCTCACTCTTTCTCTCACTATATCACTCTCTCTCTCTCACTCACTCTCTCTCTGTTTCTCTCACTCTCACTCACTCTCTCACTGTCTCTCACTCACTCTCTGTCTTTCTCTCACTCTCACTCACTCTCTCTCTCACACACACAGAGTGTCTGAGTTGGAGCAAGATAATAAAATGAGCGCTAGTAATCTAGGCATCGTGTTCGGGCCGACCCTGATGAGACCCAAACCCACCGGCGCCACGGTGTCGCTCTCATCTCTGGTGGATTACCCTCATCAGGCTCGCATCGTAGAGGCTCTGATCGTCTTCCAGCAGAGCATCTTCATCTCCTCCTCCTCTTCCTCAGTCTCCTCTCCAGCCCAGAGCCAGGTCTGCACACAGTCACATGATGTGATGAAGGACATGGGTTTATTCTGAGGTTCTGATGCACTTACTCATATTCTCCTCCACAGGACTGTGAGACTGGAACTCATGAAGAGACAAACAGAGCGGATCTGGAATGTGGTGAGAGAAACACATATATTAGAAATAATAAATATTAAATAAGTATTGTTTATTTTTAACATTTAAAATCTGAATATTATAAAATGTTTTGTGGTTGGGTTTTCAAATTAAGTGGAATTTATATTAAAAATGTATAAATATTTAAATAAAAAACTTTATCTTTATTATTTTAACTATATTTAATAAATATTGTAAAATGTTGCTTCAGATTTTGAATTAAGAGAATCTATGAAATAAATACAGTCACACATAAAGTATATATATGTGTACATAATATTTTTTAATGAATTGTGCCGTGTTACTGTTGAACGAGTGTACCGTTCCCTCTTCCTTCAGGTCATTCGGTGGGTTCCTCAGGTTCTCAGGACTCAGACTCTGATGTGGAGGAGCAGGGCAGAGCGAGAGGACATCGCCCTCCTCTGGTGAGTCAGGAGAGCGAGACCAGTACAGAAGAAGAGCAGACCAGTCCCAGAGTGAGCCTGGACCTGAGCGCACTCGTCCCGGAGACCATCCCAGAGCAGACCACCGGCACAGGGGAAAATGAGGAAACCGAGGGAAACGACTCCGAGCAGGTCTCAGATCAGTAAGACCAGGGAGGCGTTAGGAATTTAACCATTTCAACCGTTAGACCATTTGTATGTGTTAATTCCCAAAGTCAAACAATAATCATATTAAAGGGATAGTTCACCCAAAAATTTAAATTACCCCATGATTTACTCACCCTGAAGTCATCCTAGGTTTGTATGACATTCTTCTTTCAGACGAACACAATCAGAGTTATATTAAAAAATGTCCTGGCTCTTCCAAGCTTTATAATTGGAGTGAATGGGCATTATTTTTCCATAAGTCCATAAAAGTTAATCTATCCATCATAAAAGTGCATCTATTCATAAAAGTGCATCTATCCATCATAAAAGTGCATCTCTCCATCATAAAAGTGCATCTATTCATAAAAGTGCATCTATCCATCATAAAAGTGCATCTATCCATCATAAAAGTGTCCCAAACGGCTCCGAGGGGTTAATAAAGGCCTTCTGAAGTGAAGCGATGCGTTGTTGTAAGAAAAATGTCCATATTTAAAACATTATCGACTAAAATAACCAGCTTCCGGCAGACAGCCGTACGCATAGATTTCCGCCAAAAGAGTAACACTTGAACTTGACGCACAACGTAATGATGAGCTCAGTTGCCCAGCGCTGTGTGTTTGATCCGCGAGAGGCGTCAAAGCTTACGCTACTCCTACATCATACGTCACACATCGTCATCCTCAAGTGTTTCTCGTGGCGCAAGTCGACTTGTGTGTGGCCGTCTGCCGGAAGCTGGTTATTTTAGTCCATAACATTTTAAATATGGATATTTTTCTTACAAGAACGCATCGCTTAACTTCAGAAAGCCTTTATTAACCCCCGCAGAGCCGTGTGGAGCACTTTAATCATGGATAGATGCACTTTTATGATGGATAGATGCACTTTTATGATGGATAGATGGACTTTTATGATGATAGATGCACTTTTATGATGGATAGATGGACTTTTATGATGGATAGATGGACTTTTATGGACTAAAAAAAAATAGTGCCCATTCACTCCCATTATAAAGCTTGGAAGAGCCAGGACATTTTTTTATATAACTCTGATTGTGTTCGTCTGAAAGAAGAATGTCATACACACCTAGGATGACTTCAGGGTGAGCAAATCATGGGTTAATTTTCATTTTCGGGTGAACTATCCCTTTAAGAGGGTTTTGACTGACAGGCAAACTGATACGACCTCAGACTGTAGAAGTGAGATCAGTGTAGTTTCAAATATTGGCTAAAATGAACTGGATGTTTATAATAACGCATCTCTTTATTCAATATCACAATACATCTGTGCACTATTCTGCATAAACCATAAAGAACTGGAATACAATCATTTCTGTCCTTCAGAAACAAACATATATTTGTCATTATTATTTAATAATACAATTTCAAGGTGTGTAGATATTAAAAAGTCTCCACATATATTGTCATAGGAATATACAGGAACTCTTAACATTTGTATTTATTACAGTTTCATCTAAAGCACTGGAGCCTTTTCTTTGTTTATTGACAGAAGAGCGTAAGACGATGTTACGGTTGTGTTGAACTAACAGCCGCTGCTGGTCAGTGCTGGTTTTAATGCGTCACTCATTTCTCTTTCAAACATATGCTTTATTTGTTATAGTGTGTATATTTCATTACTCATACAAGGATGGTTGTTCATCTGAACCATGTATTCAGACTAACCACATGACTTGACTGATAAATGCGTGAGTGGAAACCATTGTGTACATTCCCAAACTGTATATATTCAGAAGAAACGTTAAAATATTCACAACGCCATAATAAAACCATTCATTAAACAAAAGGTGATTTATTTTTTGATTTGCAAAAACAAACAAGTTTTAGGGAAATTAAATTAATTGTCGTCCATCACAAGAATCGCCCATTATAAACCAAAAGATCATGAGACGACAGTGAAAAGCCTTAAAGAATAATCAAATCCTGATGGATCTTTACTGTACGAGTCTGTATGTGATGTATCGTCCCGCCGTCTCGCTGGGCCGGATGATCTTCACCACCTGTGACACGCACAACCACGTCTTTAATGGACATACAGACACCAGATATCATCTCACTAGTGTGATCAGGACACTATAGGTCATTAATGTAAGTGAGGAGAGCACAATAAAGTAAACTGAGACATATTATACCCAAAAATACTTGTGACTACCAGTAACATTTATGAACATTTGGGACCAAAAATTATTCCGACACTTTGAGCTGATCATGTTTTGCTGAAGGGTTTATTCTTTAATTGCTAATGCTCTTTTTACACACAGACTGAACAGAATGAAGCATTGCTTGCTGATTGGTTGAGCTAAACTGGTATTATCTAATTGTGTAGTTAAACTTAACAGCTGACAGATATTCAACATAATTCATGTGTGAGACAGTCTAACAGAAGGACGGACAAAACCAGTGAAATATCAACCGAGTTCGTCATATTTTATTACTATTTTCTAAACTATAGCGAATAAACTGTGATAATGTGAGAAAAGGTCTGAATACACTTTGGTTTGACTGCAATACTTCAATACTATAATACTAAGTAAATTGCACAAAAGTCTTCAGATGAAGTGATTTTCTCACCTGCCCTCGTTTCAGCCCAAAGTACCGTGCCACTGGATCACCAGGCTGAATTCTGGGTAACTGGCTCTCCTTGAGTTTACTGATGACAGTCAAGAAAAGCTGTTCACAGGTGACGTCACAGAGAAGCCGAACACTAATCAGTCTGTGTGTGTGTGTGTGTGTGTGTGTGTGTGTGTGTGTGTGTGTGTGTGTGTGTGTGTGTGTGTGTGTGTGTGTGTGTGTGTGTGTGTGTGTGTGTGTGTGTGTGTGTGTGTGTGTGTGTGTGTGTGTGTGTGTGTTAGAGCTGGGTATTGACACAAATTTCACAATTCGATTCGATTTCGATTCAATATTGATTATTTTGGATATCAGGGACAATACATGGCAAATTTTCTCAATGAAAACAAATCTCTTCACTAATGCTGTAAACTATGGGAGTCAGTGGTAGCCTATAGGCTTCATTAGCCTACTATAATATTGAAGGTAAAAATTTACTGATTTGTATACAAACACTTAAATTACACTTATTTATTTTTATAATAATAAAGTTATATGAAATATAAACATTTAAATGGTGGCTGTCATAAAAACTTGCCAGATTTATTCAAACATGCATTAAAAATTGAAGAACATTAAAAATTATAATGAATATGTAATATGGAGCATATATTTAGATAAATGCTCCTCTCTAGAGGTAATTCTTCTAGCTGACTGACGAGTTTATGTTTAACTTGTTTAACTTGTTAACAAGTTTATCTTGTTCATAAACAAGTTTATGGTCACTGGATATGGTTTTTCTGAGGTAAATGTGACGTTACATGACACTGTTTACAAGCTGTTTTACTGACGTCTTTCCACGGTTGAAACACTGATCGAGCGACTCCATGTCACATGATACGGATTTCGATTTCGATCTTTTAACACACTTTCAGATGCTCATTCATGTTTATTTCGCGCTGTAACTGGTGTTATTAAGGCGGAAGAGAAGATCATGTGCTTCTGCTTCTCTTGAGCTGAGCCAGAGCGATCTCACGCCACAGCACCGAAATGGTATTTATGTTTTGAATTTCGTAAGAAAATGACTTTCATATCAATAGTAACAAAGCACAAAGATTATTGTGATTTATTGGATGGGATGCGCAACAATGTTCCATTCATTCATCAGCTGAAAACAGGATGACTAATCGATTCTTGGGATTTAAGCATCGATATCGGTTCGTAAAAATGAGAATCGATTAAAATCGAGAAATCAATATTTTTTTGCCCAGCCCTAGTGTGTGTAACACGTGGTGAACAGTGAGCGAGTGTAAAGCAGTGTGTGGGAAACCTGTTAGACAACAGTCAGTGTAACTCTAGATCTGGATACTATCTGGCCAGAAGCTCGATCACTTCCTCTTTCGTCATGACGATGTGTTCAGGGACCAACTGCAAGACACAGAACGGGTCATGTTAATACATTAAAGAATATTAAACATTTAAAAGAAATATGTACTTATATTTTCATATTTTTAATAAATAAATATGAATTTAAAATATTCATAACATTTATATTATTAATATTTTACCATTTTTTATTAAAGTTAGAACGAGACATTCGATTTATTCTAATTTAGTAGTTTTTGTTCATTCAACAGCAGATGTCAAATTTGTGTCATAGTTTAAATCACAATATGTTTAAACAAATCTCAATGATTTTTTTATATTCGTAATATTTATATTATCAATGTTCTTAAATACTATACGCTTTAATATTTTAAATATTCATATTATAAAATATTTTTCTGCAATGTTAACATCTCAATATAATTTATTAAATATTTTTTACATTCATTATATTTATATTATTAATGTTCTTAACTTAAATACTATACGCATTAAGATTTTAAATATGTATATTATAAAATGTTTTGTGCAATTTGTAAATATAACAAATCTCGATATGATTTTTTAAATAAATAATATTTTTATATGTAATATTTATACGATTAATGTTCTTATACTATACGCTTTAATAAATATTTTAAATATTCATAATCCTTATATTGTTAATGTTCTTAAATACTATCAGCTTTAATATATTAAATATTCATATTATAAAATATTTTTGTGCAATACTGACAATAACAAATCTAAATTTTTATTTTATTTTTTATATTCATAATATTTATATTAATGTTCTTAAATATTCATATTATAAAAATATTTTAGTGCTTGGGTCAAAATGGAAAGAATTTACTAGTTCTTTTAACAGCAGATATTAATCATATCACAGTTCAAATCACAATATATAAAAACATGTGAATTATGCTGGTCTTTATGACATATGTGTGTCACAGCGGAGGAAAGCGTCTCACCTCATGCTCTGTGAGGTTTATGAGCAGCTCTTGCTGTAGAAACTGTTCCAGGATGTATTTCGGTGCCATGTCAACCAGAGACTGCAAACAATCATCATCATCATCATCATCATCATCTCATGCTTGCTCGGCGTCCGAGGCCTCGTTTATAACCCTCGCACAAACAGCCCTGAGAGAGATTAGCGTTCGCCACTTCACACACACACACACGTGTGATTTATGAAAACATGCGTACGAATGTTTGAGACGGTGATCTGAGGGACGGCAGATGAAAGATCTTCATTATGAGATATAAAGATCAATCATGATCATAATAACAGTTTAAATAAATAAAAGAATGATTTAAACTATGTTTTACATCTGATATACACATTTAGATTAAATATGCCACTCTCATTAATGGAGTCAAGCACTGAAATGACATGAAATCACTACAGAGAAGTTACAAAAAAAATTATATTCTAATAAATAGAAATATTTTTAGTGGATGTGATGCTTTTGAACAGTTTTCCTGTGGCATGCTGTGTTTTAATGTTTGCTTAGCGCATGATAATAGCAGAACTCGTGGTCTGAGGAAATATTTTCAGTCAATAATGCACAATAAGGCCAATCCGTTTCCATTCAAATAAAATAAAACAATACAAAATATTATTTGGCCTGTGGAAAAGATTGAGAAAAACGTCCCATTTAAATGTATTTTATACTATTTGATTAATTTATTCAAAAACAAGGCAAAGGATAGGCTACTAAATGATTTTTAGCAATTGTAATGTGACGTACATGTTAAACATGGCATCACGTGGATGAATATGCATATGCAAATGAGGATCTGCATAGTAAACGAGTTTTCACAGCTGAGAGTCGCACAAGGTCGGGACCAAAGTTCATGTTTTGATACATTTTATACACTCGGTTAGTTTTGGATTGGTTTCACATTGCAATTATGCGAGCGCACTAAAGCACTTAACATGACATGTGTCCTGTCGTCATCATCTCTGTGGGCTGAATCTCGACACTGATTGGTCTGTAAACGGACGTGTGTCTGACGTCAGCGTGATGTCAATTCGGCGGGAAACTTTGACAAGAATGAATGAACAGACGCATATCGTTGCCACTATACTGTTATTATTACAGCATTACTCCCTGCAGCTCCAGCTATACTCGAGTTCAAATCCGCCAAATGAACGTCCTCGTCGTGTGAACATTTCATCGTCTCCGGCAGGAAAGGAGGAGAAGACTCAAGCAATCCTGCGGGAACCACCGGCACTTCCTGTAAATGTTCTGAAAGTCCGAACCAAACAGAAGATTCGTTCACACTAGAGACGAACCAAACCTTTGTTCAGTTTGATCCGGACCGAGACTACCTCTTCTCGTCTGTTTGATCTGGATCGTGGTCCGGGGGAGGGTTCACACCTGTCATTTTGATCCGGATCAAACGGAAAAGTCAGAAAATCCGGACCAAACAAGGTAGGTGTGGAAGTCGGATCCTACAGTTTTATAAATGAGAGTCCTGGAGCCGGTTTCACAAAGATAGACTTTGACTATGGCTTAGATATAGTAGATAGTCAGACTTCAGATAGACATCTAAATCAGACCATTGTACAAAGCACTTAAAGTCGGCATGAAACGGAAGTTGAGATATCCGAGTGAAACAGCTTCTGAAATTAGAAAAAAAATGTAGGGCGGGGCTTGATTTCGTCCTTCGGGAATTGATTGGATCGTTGGAGGTTGGGCGTTGCAAACAAAATGGAGGCAGATTTGAATGCCAGTTTACATTCAGTTGTGTAGGATTTCTCTCCACCGGACTCCCCACCGTTACCCTCCCATGAAGGATTTTTTATTGAGGAGCCCGGCGACGAGAACGAGGACGAGCAGCTAAATTTGCAGGCAGGAATCAGCCCATATTTATATGAGCCTCCCGCGAACCAAGATGAGTCAAGTCAAGTTATCAGTCAAGTTCACCATCGAGAGCATCTCGACGTGTCCGATAAGTAAATAACTAGATTTAGATAAGATAGATAGCCTACCATTCGGACACTTCGAGATGCTCTCGAGGGTGAACTTGACTGATAACTTGACTCAAAACGAGACCGACACCGATAGCCGCACCCTCATCGGCTCTGGCCGCACCCTTTCGTCATGGCACGTGACCGAAAGAGAAGAGAGGTCGTTTCGAGGGGGGAGGGAAGGGTAATGTATTTGATTAAAGATTATAAGGGTAAATAAATTTTTTTTAAATAATGAAGTGCACAGATAAATCATTTATAATAAACACTACAATATTACATATAAAAAGAAGATTTGTCAAATTTGATTTCATGCCGACTTTAAGACTCTTGACTATCTTCAGTAGGACTACACTGCAATGCATTCTGGGTAAAATAAGACGCTTTTCAAAACAAAAAAACATGGCGGATCGAGTAAGCGCATTCAACCGCTCAGTGCAGTTTACCCCAGCGGAAGATATGTGTTTGTAGGAGGAGTATAACAGTTACAAGGATATTTTACTTAGGAAAAATTAGCAGAGAATGTAGTAGGAAATGTTTAATTTGGAGAAAGATTGCTAGACAGTTAACAGCGTTAATCCGACCGTTGAGCGGAGCATTAGAGATGTACAGAAAAGATACAAAAACATGGTACAAGATGCCAAAAAATGTATACTTAACAGGAAATATTCCCTTCTCATAGCTCTCTCCATAACGTCGTCAGCAAACCACAAATTATGAGCCATTTTCCCTTTTCTTTTGGCCGTTTGTGCTGGTTGCCATGGTAACAGAGTCTTAGACCTAAGTTAGCCTGGGGGTAACGTAAAGGTGTCTAATTTTTTTGGTCTAAATTAAGTCAGTCTTTATTTTTGTGAAACAGTCTAACTTGCATTAGTCTAGTCTATGAGCGAATTTTAGACTTGTCTAACACTATAGACCGCTCTAAAATAGCTTTGTGAAACCGGCCCCTGGTCCCCGGCTCCAGGTGAGACACAGGTGTGTTAGAGTGTACCTGTTTAGCAGACGGTGTCATGCCCGTCTGGACCACGATGATGGCCCGAGTGATGTTCTCCTCCTGCATCCGCTGGCAATACATCTTAATGGTCTTGATGCCCACTTTCATCTCCTCTGTGTGGATGACACACACACACACACACACACACACACTGCGATGAGCTCATATGAAGCGTTCAGAGTCACGTGCGTCAGGGCCGTATTTATCAAGCTTCTCGAAGTGCCATTTTAGCCTTAAGTGCTGAGAATTCATGAAATTTACTCCTACTTTCAAACTTAAGTATAAAAGCAAGTTATCACATTTCTTAAAGCTAAGAATCACTCTTACTCTCTGTTCTTTAAGACGGCTCGAGAGGTCTCTCAGGTGGTTGTGAGGTGTCAGTGTGGGCTTGTGATGCACTGATGAGAGGAAGAATGTTTTAGAAGTGTTTGACGACGAGCGGTTCATCAAACGGGATCATTTGGAAAGAGCAGGATCATCTTTCTCAGCACTGGTTAAAGGGTTCGTTCCCCCAGAAATGAAAACTCTGTCAGTAATTCCTCTCCCTCATGTTGTTCAACCCCGTAAGACTTTCATTCATCTTCAGAACACACATGAAGATATTTCTGATTTAAAATTTGAGAGCTGTCTCACTCCTCCATAGGCTTCTCTGTAATCGATATCTGACATCCCAGAAAAGTTAGTCAGAACGTAGGCTCACTATTGGCTGACGCTGGTCATGTGTGAGATGCGTTTGATACTGGCCAATAGTGAGCCTCCGTTCTGACGTACGACCCAGAAGCGCTGCTGTTACACTACGTGAACTCACTCAGAGAAACACAGAAGAACATGAAGAGTGGAATAAAGTCGTTATTTTAGTTTGTTTTGCGCACTAAAAGTATTCTCGTCGCCTGATAAACTGAAGGTTGAGCCGCTGTAGTCACTGGACTATTTTAAACATTGTCTTTACTAACTTTCTGGGCCGGCAAGTTTCACTAACAGAGAAGCCTATGGAGGAGTGAGACAGCTCTCAGATTTAATCAGAAATATCTTCATTTGTGTTCTGAAGATGAACGAGAGTCTTACAGGGTTGAACAACATGAGGGAGAGGAATTACTGACAGAGTTTTCATTTCTGGGAGAACTAACCCTTTAACCAAATGACATTTCTTGACCTAGTTTTCGTTGGGAAAACCCCCAGATGTCCACTTTCCTCTCAGCACAGATGCATGTGACGGAGCAGATATCATCAGAACATATTGATTATAGTGTGTGAATTCAATTTGCAGCGGTTTGGGTTTTCTTATGAAATCCAAGATGGCTTATTATTATAATATCATAAAATCTAGGCTATATATAGGCAGGTCGGTTGGAAAATGTGTTTATCTTTCATTTCCAATGTGTTTATCAATGTATTCTCTTGATAATTATTATCAAATGAGTGTTGAATGTAAACTCTTAGGAATTTCACCATTCAATGTGTATTTATCTGAGAATATTCTATTTAATTCACGTACGTTTATTTGTATTGTGCTTTTCACAATACAGCTTTACAGAAAGTGCACGAGTCCACATTACAATTTACAGTGAGTCTGTTATCAGAGGAAACTGTCTAAGTTATGCATTTCAGAAATGTACATATACAAAATCACACAGTTAGATAATAATGTATTAGTTTTAAACAATGTAATAATTTAATGCAGAGCTCATTGAAGTAATGAATACTTGTTTGTTAACAAATGATTATGACATTTAGACAATATTCTTAAAAAAGGAAATCTATTCAGTGATTGGCCAATGTCGTAATCCACAATCATGTTTGTGTCGTGAATCATCTCTAAGACTGACACTTTTAGTTCTTCACTTAATTATGCTTGATAACTAACTTTGGTAACACTTTATTATACAGTCCTTGTCGCATGTTACATTTACCGTAGTAAATTATGCATAATTACATGCAACTAACCCTCAACCAAACCCTAATCCTACCCTAACCCTATAGTAAGTACATGTAGTTGCTTAATATTACTCAGTACTTAAATATGTAATTACACTGTAACAATGACACCTTAAAATAAAGTGTCACCCTAACTTTTAATCACAGTTTTGAGGCAACACTTTTGTTTAATCTCAAGTCAAGTCTTAGCAGCGTTCCTGTGAGTAATCCTCAGAGGCTGGATGAACACGGGCCGAGATCTCACCTGGGAAGAAGACAAACATCTGGTCGGTGGGATCGTCATTGTGAGCGACCAGAACCGTGAGATCCGTCCGTCTGGGTCGCCCCTCGCTGGGCCGGTCCCCAAACTGAGCCTTAAACTCATCCAGGGTCTGGTCCAGCTCATCCTGGGTCACCAGGAACCCTCGATCATGGCAGAGCTACGACACGAGAGAGAACCGGCACGTGAGCGGCGCCCGTTTCCTGCTATGGAAATGCATTGGTAACACTTTACAATAAGGTTCATAAGTTAACATTAATGTATTAACTAACATGAACTAACCAGGAGTGATACGTTTGTTACTGTATTTGTTGATCTTTGTTAATGTTAGTTAATAAAAATACAGCTGTTCATTGTTTGTTCAAAGTGCATTAACTAATGTTAACAAATACAACCTTTGATTTTATTAACGTATTAGTAAATATTGAAATTAATATTAACTGAGATTAATAAATGCTGAAGTATTGTTTATTCTTAGTTCATGTCAACTAATGAACCTTATTCCAGGTTCATTAGTTAAATAAATAGGTCAATAAAGTCTTACCAATACAGCCGTAAAGTTTAAAAGGCAGATTTATATTTTCATGTATAAAATGTTGTTTTATTGTTACATTATGACGTTACTTCTATTCACTATAGTACTCTACTGTTATGCATTTAGTTCAATTTAGCATTTTTTATATTTTACCATGATTAATCATTTATTTATTCAAAGTCCTCCTGAGGAAAAAATCAAGTTTTTAAATGTTGTTTATGCGTGTATGTGGTGTTTTTAATACGCTTTACATTTACATTTAGTCATTTAGCAGACGCCTTTGTCCAAAGCGACTTACAAATTAGGACAAAGTTCAGTGAGTGAGTGGAGGCGGGGCTCATTTGCATATTCATAGAACCGCGCATACTAAATCAGGGGAGGGTGTCGAGTTACATTCAAGATATTTTAAGGCAAAAACTTTTAAATATGTCATTTTGGTGATCAAAGATGAGTTTTAAGGGATAAAATCGACTACAGGGGGACTTTAAAAGAAAATTATTTATTTATATATGTCTATTATTTATTTTTACAGTTTTCCCTCTATACTACTAATATATACTATACTAAAATATTCTCTTACATAAAATTTTAAGCATTTACCTTTTTGTTTGTTAGTTTTCTTACTATAGTCAATGTCTGGTACTGAATCTCATTACATTTAATATTTCTAAATGTCTTGCCATTAAACTGAATAATTATTTTAGTCTGTATGATATTTTAATTTAGAAAAATTGAGTTTGAAGTCATATTACAGGCAAAAAGTATCACCCTGAATTCACCTTATATTTACTATATCATTCTGTGTACATACCACTACTTATCTTCTGATCGCGTGTTTAATGTAAACAACTACTAAAAGAGTTATGAACAGTGAACAGACGCAGCTCAGTCTACATGCACACCTGCATTATGGTCTTACGAATTTTCCATAATCGATAAGTCTCCTCATCATCGTCCATTAGCGCGTGTTCCTGATCAAACAATCCCGAGACACTTTCAAACCACGCGCACTTCCCTTTAATCAGTCACGTGATGAAAGCTGCGTCTGAGCAGAGAATGTCTAGGTCTGAGGTTGACCGTTTATGGAGGAGGCAAAGGACCCCTGGATGGTGTCTCATTTATTGCCAGGCACAAAATTGTACTAAATCAATAAATCATGACCTGAAACGTTTTTCTCTCTCTCTTTCCTTCTTCTTTTCTGTAATGCACACTATTGTAGCTGTTCCTACTGTCATAGTGTGCAATTATATATTTTTGTTGCCATGTTGTTTGTACATGACAAATTGTTCAATAAGAATAATTTTAATAAAAAGCTACGGCGAAAACGGAAGTTCAAAGACATTTTTCTATTAATTTTTTTTTAATAATAATAATAAATCAAGACCAACCACTAGATGCTGTACAGAGATAAGATCAGTTTTTAAAAAATATATTTTCAAACGTATTACTACACATTTGTTTTGTATTTGTTGCAATTCCAATTCAATTCGTTGCAATTCCAACGAACGAAAAAAAAAAATATATATATATGTGTGTGTAATATAATAATAAAATCAAACCGTATTAATCGTATGACTTTAAATCAGTGGCATAAGCACCATCTCTGATTGGCTGAAACCGACAGAAGAGGCGTGTCCTTCCAGTAAGTGGGCGGGGCTTCGTGTCTCAGAGCGCTAGTATGTGGTTATATCAGAGAGCGCTGTTGATCGGCGCGCTAGGCAGCAAGAGCTTGACTAGAGCCATGGTAAGACATCATACTCACGCTTTACCTGCTGGTTTATTCTGTTTGAGACGCTTTTGTGTGCTTTTGAAAGCTAGTTTATGTAGTCGTAGTAAGAAGGTCATAGTCCGGTGTGTTTATTCGTGCGCACCTGCGTGTCTCCGCTAATTCACTCCGGCGGAGGAATATTAGCCCGTTAGCTTTACTGATGTCAGTGTGTCTCTGGGGGTTTGTTTATGGTTTAAAATGAAATTATATGTGTTATTATCCTAGTGTATTTTGTACGGAACGACTCATTAAAGTCCAGTTTGTTGGCAAACAGAGGTTTTAGGCCTGGTTTGGGTTTAGCGGTTCAGTCTTCTGCATTAAATCACGTGGTGATAATGATACCATTTAGCTTTTATTATTTTATGCTATTTGGTTATAATGTTAATCATTTTTAATCAATTATTTAATTCATTATTATCATAAATATATTGATTGGGTTTTGTTAAGCCTCATTGCATGTCACATATAAATAACTGGTGTATGTTTTACTGTAGCAGGTGCTTTAAGTTAATCTGAAATATTAATATCTTACTATAAGTATAGCCTACAGCATACAAATCATTCAACATGCTTATTATTATAAATTATCTCTATTATCTCACTGTTTGCATCTCCCAAATATGTAGTCAAATCAAAGTTTTTGAGTTCTCTTAAAACATGAATACTTTGAATAAAAAGTTTTTAAAAAAGAATCGCATTTGTTTTGTTTTTTTATTCTTTGTCTTTTTGAAAGAAATTAATACATTTAATCAGCAAGGATGTGTAAAATTTGATTAAAAAAAAAGTTATAGTAAAGATTTCTTTTTTGAATAAATGCTTCTTTTTTAAAAACTTTTTATTCATCAAAGATTCCTTATAATATGATGCTGAAAATTCAGTTTTAATCGCATAAATAAATTATATTTTAAGTTGCAATAATATTTAATAATATTATTATTTTATTTTTTATCAATAAATGCAGGCTTGATGAACATAAGAGACATCTTTCAAAACATTAAAAATACTAATGTTTCCAAACTTTTGACCGGCACTTTATATATTCAAAATCAGATTAAATCACATCATCTGTTCAATACTGAAAATATGATTGTCATATTTAAGGCCTAAAAGCTTCATGCTAGTAAATAAACCCACACAGCATGAACTTTATGGCGATCTATGCGTAATTGTTAATCTTACACACACAAACATGTACTGTGGACGGTCGTATAAAGGCAGATAGTGTAATGGATTACTCTTAAATCTGTTCATCTTTGGCGAGCTCCACCTGACACATGTTTACGTGTTTCCCGAATGCTCGCTGAATCTCCTGTGACCGCTGTGTGTTCTCCACACACTCCCACAGGTGGAAAATATGCTCTAGATATCGTCATAATCTCATTTTAATGCCAAGATTTTTTACTAAAACACTATAAATGTATACACTACCAGTCAAAAGTTTTGGATCTGTACGATTTTTAATGTTTTTTTTTGAAAGTTTCCCAAAGCTGCATTTATTTGATTTAAAAATACAATAAATAAATAAATAAAAACAGTAATATTGTTAAATATTATGATAGTATCATAAAATATCACTTTATCAAATAAATGCACTTTTATTAAAAAAGACGTCTTTTAAAAACATTAAAAATCTTTCCGATCCAAACCGTTTGACTGGTTAGTGTAGTCTCCAGTGTTATGCATAACTTGTGTGTATGAGATAAAAATCTTACACAACACTATTATGGCATTTCATAAGCGAAGCTGTTGCATTAGGGATTGCACAATTGATTCATAAGCACATGATTGTGTCAGTATCTGTGTAATAGTATTGGTAGAGACTCATCACGCCCCGTGACCTTTAACCTCTCTCTGTTTATTGCAGTGTGCCCAAGCCAATGACTGGCAGTCGGCCAAATCCATATACGACTTCTCAGCTAAAGACATCGAAGGAGAGGAAGTGTCTCTGGAGAAATACAGGTGAACACAATTCATTTGGTTTGATAAATCTCACGTTTATTACAAAAAAATTTATATTAATATTATTAATAAAGCCCTAATGCAAACAGGGTTTGTACTGGTACTTAAGAGTGCTTTGAAATACTTGAATTTGACTTTTTGACATTTAAGTCCTGGAAAACCCTTAAAAACAGCCATATTTATGAAGAGGTACTTGAAAAGTGCTTTACTTATTTAAATATGTGACCCTGGATCACGTCACCAGTCACGAGTCGCACGGGTATATCTGTGGCAATAGCCAACAATACATAGTATGGGTCAAAATTATCGATTTTTCTTTTATGCCAAAAATCATGAGGATATTCAGTAAAGATCATGTTCCATGAAGATATTTTGTAAATTTTCTACTGTAAATATATAAAACGTTTATTTGTGTGAGTGAATGCTGCACAATCACCAACATAAATGAACAACTTTAAAGGAGATTTTCTCAATGTTTTGATTTTTTTTGCACCCTCAGATTCCAGATTTTCAATAGTTGTATCTCAGCCAGATATTATCCTAACCTAACACACCATACATCACTGGAAAGAGTATTTATTCAACTTTCGGATAATAAATATCGGAGAATGTATAAATCTCAGTTTATCAAAAAATTTACCCTTGTGACTTGTTTTGTGGTCCAGGGTCACATTATATGAAATTAGTGTTTAATTTTTTTCGACAAAACAAAAAAACAATCTTTTCACGAAAGTTAGCACTGCAGCCCGTCTGATAAACCCCCATCAGATATGATGTTTCTGGATATGAATACATTATAATTTATATTATAATGTTCATTATGTAAGACGAGGTGTCCATTGTCAGGTATTAATGGACGACGGCGTGAACGGTTGCCTCCGCCGTAGTCCATTAATACCTGACAATGGACACCTCGAAGTGCATTAACCCGCTTATACCATGGTCACTTGCCAAATAACACATTTTTAAAACATTCGTTTATATTTTAATTAGTTTTACAATCGAAATCTAAAGTTTTTACAAACAATAACTTGGTTTCCCTGGTTACGCCTGACGGTTTATTTAGCAACCGGAGATATTTATAGTCGTAGAACCCTTCAGTTTACTGCCTGTTGCTATGGTTACTCACAGCTGATGTAGAACCCTTCAGTTTACTGCCTGTTGCTATGGTTACTCACAGCTGATGTAGAACCCTTCAGTTTACTGCCTGTTGCTATGGTTACTCACAGCTGATGTAGAACCCTTCAGTTTACTGCCTGTTGCTATGGTTACTCACAGCTGATGTAGCCAGCGCATTTATTTATTAATTCCGAAAGGTAAACAGTTTCACCAGAACTCCTTTACTAGGTGTCCTCTATTACTTTTTAATGGACACCCTGCAGCCAATCAGAATCCAGTATTCACCCAGACCATGGTATAAAATATTATAATTTATTGAACAATAATAGCCATTATAAACTTTGTATTTAATATATATAATGTTAAATATGTTGTAAGTTGTATTTTGGATACTTTATATTTCTGCAATTTGAGTAAAAAAATCCTTAAAAAATAAAGATATTATACACTTTATTTTACAGTGTCCTTGTTACATATGTTACATCCACTTACCATAGTAATAACAGTAAATTATGCATAATTACATGCAACTAACCCTCAACCAAACCCTAATCCTACCCTAACCCTATAGTAAGTACATGTAGTTGCTTAATATTACTCAGTACTTAAATATATAATTACACTGTAACAATGACACCTTAAAATAAAGTGTTGATATTGTTTGATAAGTGCGATCTCTGATTGTCGTCAATTCTCCTCACCTCTACTAGACTCTCTTAATGCGCATTCTTCATTGTGCATCCGGTTATTTTTAGTCTTATGCTGAGCGTAATCTTGCTTGGGAAACTGGGTCACGGTGTGTTTGTGTGTTTTCAGGGGTTACGTGTGTATCATCACTAACGTAGCCTCCAAGTGAGGAAAGACTCCTGTAAACTACACTCAGTTTGCGGCGATGCACGCCACGTACACTGAGAAGGGTTTACGCATCATGGGCTTTCCCTGCAACCAGTTTGGAAAGCAGGTATGTACAGGACCAGCATGCACTGCAGTATATACTGGGTTTTGCATGCTATGTAAATGATATGCAAGGATGACAGATGAAATAGTGGCATGTATGTTGCTTGTCACTTTCTCATTAGATTTTTGTGTCGATATTGAAATCGTTAATATTAATTCAGGCTCATTTGTCACACTGGAAATGATCAATGCATGCATGTTGCGTTAAAGGATACAGTATTCCATGCATAAGCAATCCTGCATGAGTAGTCTGGGATTATATTGTGAGTTGCAGCCGATTCAGGCCCGGACTTTAGTTTTTTGAGCATTAGATGCGAGTGTTGAAAGGTGACGGACCGTGTAAGTGTAAGTAGGTCACGCGAGTGAAGCTGTAAGTGGATTATGTTATGATGTAGAGTGAGATTTAATCTTACAACGAGACATGCAAATTGATTCACACACTATAATCAATATGTTCTGATGATATCTGCTCCGTCACATGCATCTGTGCTGAAGGGAAAATGGACATCTGGGGGTTTTCCCAATGAAAACTAGGTTAAAGCTGCAATATGTAAGGTTTTTGTAAGTAAAATATCCAAAAATCACTTGCTAGTCACAGTGTGATATATTTCCTGCAGTTGTGTACTTATAATATCCCAAAAGTTCCCAAAGATTTTTAATTTCAGAGAAATTCCAGTTTTAAATAATGGCTTGTCCCGGTTCACTTGTCGCCTGTCGATGACGTAATATCCGCGTTATCCCTGGGGCCGGTTTCACAAAGATAGACTTTGACTATGGCTTAGATATAGTAGATAGTCAGACTTCAGATAGACATCTAAATCAGACCGTTGCACAAAGCACTTAAGACTCTTGACTATCTTAAGTAGGACTACACTGCAATGCATTCTGGGTAAAATAAGACACTTTTCAAAACAAAAAACATGGCGGATTGAGTAAGCGCATTCAACCGCTCAGTGCAGTTTACCCCAGCGGAAGATATGTGTTTGTTGGAGGAGTAGAACAGTTACAAGGACATTTTACTTGGGAAATTTAGCAACAAGAAGAAATGTTTAAATTAGGAGCCATTTTCCCTTTTCTTTTGGCTGTTTGTAATGTAACTGATTGTTACTGCTGGTTGCCAAGGTAACCGAGTCTTAGACCCAAGTTAGCCTGGGGGGAAGGCGTCTAATTTATTTGGTCTAATTTTTGTGAAGTCTATGAGCGAATTTTAGACTTGTCTAACACTATAGACCGGTCTAAAATAGCTTTGTGAAACCGGCCCCTGGTTTCCGCTTGTACTGCCATAGTAACCATGGCGACAGACGTGGACAACTGCGTTACGTCTAGCGGCGCGCTCACGCTGTTGTTGTTTCGTTCATACATTATGGACCATGGCAAGCAGACTTTGGGACAAAAGGAGAACTAAAACGAGGATCAATATCAGCGTGCCGTTTTCGAGATGCCGAGAGCTAGCGTCCGCGACTAACTTCGGCTTGACAGGGACGCGCAAATGTAGGGGTGACCAAATGTACATAAAAACTAATCAATGTTATATAGCTCAACATGATGAAATGTTAGAATATGATCAGTATGTTATTCTAATGTTGATCTAGCTCACTGCTAGTCTCATACAGCCAAACTAACACACAGAATAACATTATAACGTTAAACACACTCAAATGCAGTTTAGTGTGATAGTGTAGAGCAGGGATAGGCAACTCCGGTCCTGGAGGGCTACTGTCCTGCAGAGTTTAGCTCCAACCCTAATTAAACACACCTGAACAAGGCAATCAATGTTTTCAGGATTACTAGATAGATATAGACAGGTGAGTTTTTATCAGGGCTGAAGCTAAACTCTGCAGGACAGTGGCCCTCCAGGACCGAAGTTGCCTATCCCTGGTGTAGAGCAAGTGAAACAGCGCTGCGTTACCTCACAAGACATTCGTCTAATAAACTGACCCGTGTGAGTATTAATTCTTTATATCCGCGGGACTCGCGTGTGGCGCTGATATCTGTCTCTCATTAGCACTCGCGCCGCTTCATTCCACAGTCATGTTAAAAACATCAGTGTATTCACTCATCCATAACATTATTAGATCCATCGGCATGACGACAAGTTCCATAATTCCGCTTATGCGTCATCAACCTACGCCTTTGTTATTGTAAGAGGTTAGTGACAAAAAATGACATTGTAGCTTTAAGAAATGTCATTTGGTTAAGAAATTAATATGCAAAACACTGGGTGCTATTATAGGCATTAAGTGAATGGCCATTCATCAGTCATTTTGATTCAAGCACTCAGAATGTAACCAGTGGCGAGTGTTGTAACCCAGACTGGTCTGAAGTCTCGATCTCAGGCTAAAGGCTCTTGCACACTGAGTCCGACACCGACATTCATTCAGTGGCTTTGAATTGTCAAAACGCTTCTCAAAATACTTGATGATGATACAAATACTCCCTCATTTCCCAGACATTTTGATGGCAAATTTTCCTGTGAACGCTTTATATAAATTCTATAAAGGTCTAACTCCATGTGATATCACTTACTGTATATCAATGTTATATATGCTGTATATATCATTATATCGTCCAGCCCTAACTTGCATAGTTTTTTGCTTACTCAGTGTTTATTTAAAAACATTCAGTTATGCAGAATATACGATGGTAAATATTGAATTGATGAGTTGTCAATACAATATACAACAATACAACATATAGGGAATGATTTTACTCCTAAATTCAGCATATTGAGACACAATGAAACTGCAAATCCACATTTCTAGATCCTGATCCAGATGTTTCTGTGAATTACAGCGATTCATTTGCTTCTGATCTGAAGCTTTCGGCAGTCTGTACAAATATACCTCAGGTTTCTTGTCAAATGTAGTTGTACAGACGATCTCAAAGCTCTTCCCCGTTTTAGACGTTCACGCTGAAAACAAAAACTGTTACTGTGTGTGTGTAAATGGAGTGACAAGTGGCCGACGGTGACGTCACACACATAACCTCTATATTTAATCATTATGCACTTTTATCTAGATTGTGACAGACTCGTGCTCTTCTGTTGTGTGATCACTAAAATTATATCTTTAAATGTTTTCATGCCTTAAAATATCTTGACTGTAACTCGACACCCTTGCCTCATTTAGTATGTGCGGTTCTATGAATATGCAAATGAGCCCCGCCTCCACTCACTCACTCAGCTCAGAGATCCACTGGTTGACGATCACACGTTGATCTGATTGGTTACAAGGTAGTTTGTGACGTCAGAAACACCAGCGATTTCAAAGCGTGTGTTTGAGACTGTCTTTGGTTCACTGCAGTTTTAAGGAGGAAATACTCAGCAATGCTGTCGACTTATGAATTTACACATGGTTTGTCTTAAAGCAGATTAAAATAGACATATAAACAACATTAAAAGCTGGATTTACACCACAGGGGGACTTTAAACAGCACTTTTATCTTGATTGTGAGAGTCGTGTTCTGCTGTTTCGGCCATCTTTCGACACATCAGTTCTCTGTGTTCTCCTATAGGAGCCCGGGACAGAAGCGGACATCAAGGAGTTTGCTAAAGGCTACAACGCAGAGTTTGATCTGTTCAGTAAGATCGAGGTGAACGGAGACGGCGCTCATCCTCTCTGGAAATGGATGAAAGATCAGCCCAAAGGCAAGGGAACTCTGGGAAAGTGAGTTCATTTGGTTTCTCTACTCGGGTTTTTCACTCGTCCTCGAATGCATTGATCACAGAAATACTGTTTTTGTTTCCACAGCAACATCAAATGGAACTTCACTAAGGTAATTATTGCATGATGTTAATTAGGGCTGCGCAATATATCGAAATATCGCAAATGTATATATCATGATATGCATATCGCAACGGCTTGCAATAACTGGAGTCATGAACAAAAGACGAAGAGAAAATCACTCGCTGCTCTCGACTGAATAACTTTTGTAGCTTTAATAAGAATCAGGATATATTTAATTCATACAGTGAAAACTAAGCTTTTGAGTTTCTGTTGTTAAATAACCCTAATGTAGGATAACCTGAACCCCGTGGTTTACACTGATGTTAAAATAACACTTCTTATATACAGTAAAACACTGATGTTCACTTTCAGAAGCTGTAGGGATGTTTTCTTGTCACAAAAAGAATGTGAAACACGAATGTAGTTTAAGGCGAGACACTACAGGTGAATAGGATAAATTGTTTAACTAGCAGATATCACCATGAAACTCTCCCAGTTGATTACCTACATTAAGATGAGAAAAAATGTATTACAAGTTTTCTGTAATTTAATGTTTAAATATGCAAATTAGGCAATATCTAATTAAATATGCGCTCATTTGCATATATTTTTAGAAATTAAATCTGAGTATTGGCTAAAGCCAGGTTAAAAAAATTGTTTTCGTTGTGTTCACATATTAGATGGGAAAAAAAATTACAGAGGGATTTATGGATATCTACTTTTGTTATCCTGTAAATCAAGAATATACTGTCAATAGCCTTACATTTATTTTCGCCATGTTTTTTTGGAATAAAATGTTATATAAATCAGGCTAGGAATAATATAGTTACAAATCCCTCTGTAAATGTCTTCATAATATAACTAGGTACAAGACTGGAGAGTTTGGTGTATATCGGTGCTACTGAAGTGGAGATTTCAGGCTTTAAACATTTATATCAGCCAATGAGATTGCACATTCAGCCCTTTTACTTTCACGATTGGTTGCTGATAAAAAGGAAATGACCATATTTGGATCCGACAGCATTGTACAGGAGAGAGAGAGCTTTCTAACGGTGTATGTGATGACAGGGAGCAGACAGCGATCACGGAGCAGCATGTTGATTAAGAACGCCAACTTTTGTTGAATTTATGAGAAATCTACAGACGCAAACAGACAAAGTGTAGTAAAATAAAGACCTAAATGTGTATTTCTGACTTTTTTTCACCACAAGTCTGAAAGAAGACATGTTATTGAAGACAAATATCCCAAAATCTCAAAATTGACCAGTAAAAAAAAAAAAACTATGTTTTTGCCTGCCGTGTCTCGCCTTAAAGATCATTTAAGTTTATTTCGCACACTTTAAGCATTATCGTATCGCATTATTTAATGAGTTATCGCATATCGCAGTTTTCTTCAATATCGTGCAGCCCTGATGTTAATGTATGATGTCATTCTCTAATTCACTGCTATATTGTGAGCTGAACACTGATGTTTTTACCGTAGTTCCTCATTGACAGAGAAGGTCAGGTTGTGAAGAGATACGGACCGATGGACGATCCCAGCGTAAGTCAAATAAGGATGCATATTAAATAACTCCAGTAACACTTTACAATAAAGTTTCATTTGTTAACTACATCAGCATGAACTAACTAACTAGCTAATCTTAGGTAATGTTTAACTCGACTCAGTTTAGTTTTATCAACTAACATTAAAGGGATACTTCACTGATTAGCATTCAGCTTTGTATCAGTAGAAACCCGGTAGTGTTTTGGAGTGACCGTGCTTCCCTCCCTCATGTCCCCCTGAGACGAGAGATTTCTGTATTGTGTGTCTGGAAAAAAAACTCAGATGACGCAAAAATGGTCATTTATCGTCATCAGAGGCTCTTTAGTCCAGAGGCGAGAGACTCCAGCCAATAGGAGGAGCTCGTCCCGCATGTGTTCAACCCGCCCATAGGGGGATCTCACGATAAAACACCGTCTTTTCAGTTTCCAGTCGACTAGTAGCCTAGCTGTATCATTTCTCCCGACACTGCCCTCTGTAACCGGTAGGAGTGGCTTGGGAGTGTCCTCGTAGGGCAGCGAAGCAAGTGCATTCTGGGAGTTGTTGTCTTTCATCCACATGAGCCAAAAATACATTTTCTGGCTTTTCTCAGTCTAGAAGGCACCAACTTCTAAAATAATTTCACATTTCTACTACATAAATGACCCAATTTAAATACACATTCATCTTTCCAGCGGTGAAATATCCCTTTAATGTTGGTTAATAAATGCTGTAAGGTTTATGTTGGGTAATTGATTAATTTGCTAAAGTTAAAGTCCCCCTGTGGTGAAAATCAAGTTTTTAATGTTTGTCTATGGTGTTTTTAATCCGCTTTAAGACAAACCATGTGTAAAGTGTGAGTGAGTGGGGGCGGAGCTAATTTGCATATTCATAGAACTGCGCATACTAAATGAGGCTAAAGCTATTTTAAGGCATGAAGACATTTTTTTCAAGGGGAAAAAAACGTTTAAATATGTCATTTTGGTAATCAAAGATGAGTTTTATGAGATAAATGATTGACTTCAGGGGGACTTTAACAAATGAGACCTTAATACAAAGTGTTCCCAGTAATTCTTTAAGAAAGTTGAGTTTGATTGAATGAAATCATATGTCTTGGAGTATCTCAATAATATTGTATCATGAGTTCAGTATCGCGATATGTATCAAATCGTGAAATGAGGGTATTGTTACACCCCTAGTAATAATTCATTTACTAATGTTAACAAATGAGACCTTATTGCAAAGTCATTTTTTTATCATGTGAGAAGTTTGAGATATGAGTTTGATTAAATGATGATAACCTCAGATGTTTTATGTGTTCCATCAGGTTATTGAAAAGGATCTGCCCAAATACCTGTAGCCATTTGATCAAACCTGATCTTCGTCCCGTGCGTGTGCGTGTGCGTGTGTGTGTGTGTGTGTGTGTGTGTGTGTGTGTGTGTGTGTGTGTGTGTGTGTGTGTGTGTGGGCACTCGTCTCCTCTCTGGCCTCGGACTGGACGTCAGCAGGGTGAAGCCCAGATCTGTGACGGCCGTTCCTCAAGCCTGTGTTCAGGAAGGGACGGCCTGATGTCCTCCGGCGTGCAAATCCTCTGGGATCGTCCCGATGCTGTCCAGACGTGCTCCAGAGACGAGATCGATGCCTGTCCTCACTGGAGATCACACACATGCTCCTAACGAACATGTCTGTGATAATAAACAGTACCGTCACAACATCCTCTCTGGCCAGTTCTTTCACAAAACGTGTGTTCTTTACTAGACCGAGTGCTTGTTTAGAGATTAAGGTAACATTTTATTTTACAGTGTCCTTGTTACATATGTTACATGCACTTACAGTAGTAATAACAGTAAATTATGCATAATTACATGCAACTAATGCTCAACCAAACCCTAATCCTACCCTAACCCTATAGTAAGTACATGTAGTTGCTTAATATTACTCAGTGCTTAAATATATAATTACACTGTAACAATGACACCTTAAAATAAAGTGTAACTGAGATTTATCATACATTCTCAGAAAAAGAGGTACAAAAGCTGTCACTGGGGCGGTATCTTTTTAAAAAATTTTTGTTCCTTTTAGGTACTGATATGTATAGAACGGTGTCGTGTTAGCGGCCCTTAAGTTAATAACTAAAGATCGTTGCGACGGAAGTGAATCAATCTAAACTTTATCTGGACAATAACTTTATTCTAGAGCTGCTGTAAAGCCTAAACAATCTGTTACTGTAATCTCCTACTATCACTGTAAAGCTGCTTTGAAACAATCTATATGGTTAAAAGCGCAGTATAAATGAAGGTGACTGGACTTTAGGGACTAATAGGTACATTTAAGGTTTCAATATGCGCTCTTTAGGTACAAAAGTGTACCTTTTGAAAAGATACCGCCCCAGTGACAGCTTTTGTACCTTTTTTTTTCTTTTTTCAGAGTGTGCGGATTAAAACGCATCACATATATATATATATATATAATGCTGTTGGTCTGATGAAGTGGTCAAAGCTCATTGGTCTCATTTATAAAACTGTACGTAGGATCCGCACTAAAAGTGTATTTGCACCCGAAAGCCAAAAATGCCATATACGCCAAAATATTCAGATTATAAAAGCGTGTGTATGCCAGAACCTGTGCAGAATTCCCTTTATAAGCCCAGTCAGCGGAAGATTGTGCGTCTCTTCCCTGAAATAATCATATATAGAGCTTACAACGCCTCGTTTACTATGCAGATCCTCATCTGCATATCATTTGCATATGCAAATTCATCCACGTGATGCCATGATTAACCAAAATATGAGACACTGATGTGCACATATTACATTGCTAGTAGCCTATCCTTGCCCTGTTTTTGAAAAAGATATATTTAACTATAAATGTATATATATTGCATGGCTCAGAGTTTGCGTACATGTGCGCAAATATTCCTGTCAAGTTTGTTTTTATGAATGATCTTAATTAACTTAAGCCTGTTTTGTGCGACGCAACGGTTATAAATGAGGCCTCAGAGCTGGTAACCAGTTTTTTTCTGGGTTGTTGTTTTGTTTTTCTGTTATTCCCATGAGTTAAACATTTCTGAAGGAATGTGTGCAGGATTTCTATTGGAACGCTTGAGAATCTGTCCAATAAGAATCCTTTTGGATTGCCTGGATGCCTGCTTTTTATTTATTTTATTCTTATGATCCTATTGGATATTGTGTAATAGATATTGTGAAATCTGATTGCATTGTCTTGGAAAAGTGGCACAGTTTAATTAATCCACTGTTTAAAAAGTCTAATAGTAGTTCCAGTAGGAATCCTGCGCTGATTCCTGTGAGGAAAACTCGGTTTGCTTCAGGACAGTGTCTGATATTAACCTTCTTTTATTAGGGGCAATATTTTCACACATGTTTTATCTTTATGACAGTATTTTTTCCTCAAACCAAATAAAAGCACAGGGTCCATCTAGGTCACAGCTCTGTCATGTCAAACTGAGATTTTATTAATATGTCATTAATTTAACAACACATTATCATGTTCATGGGTCTCTGATGTTCGTCAGTAGTCAAGATGACTTGCAGGTAAACTAATAAAATAATATTCTTTTGGTTTAAAAATAATTATTATTATTATTTAAATTTTTATTTTAATAAAATTGAAATTGAGTGGAATCATTATTTCTGTTAACTGTCAAATCAGCATCAATTACAAATTAGTTTTTTTAATAAATGCCCGAGACAACACAGTGAATACTTTTACATAAAAAAAACATGTAATGCGTGACTGGTGTCAAATGTCAGGCGAGATAAAAGAGAAATTTGCTATTTTTCTCCCTGTATTTGTAATATTTGGGGTATTTTGGTGACGTTTTGACATCGAGTCCTGGTTGGTTTGTGAGCCTCCATGAACTGTGCCTGTTACTCGTGTCCTGACAGCAGGCATGGATTTAGAAAGCAGGGGCCCCTGGGCACAAATCTTGGAGGCCCCCCTCCCCCTCGTAGGCTCGTGGCCCAAACTAACACAGCATCTTCATTTTTAGAAACAGTAAAAGGAAGCTGTGGATTTTTCTTTACTTTAAAACAAAACCACTTTCTCCAGCTCCATTTCTTGTAAAGTTAACTGTGGACAGCAAAGGAGATCTATAAATGCACTGTTAGACATTTGATCGTATTTTTGCGGTAACTTACTGGCAGCACTATTGCCAGTAAGTTACTGTAAGTTCCCCTTTACAGTAGCTTACCTGTAAATGTGTTTTATGGTATTATGCCTTTACCGCAATTTAAATTTACAGTATGATGCCCTTAACGCAAGTTCATTTTACAGTATTATGCCCTTACTGCGGCTTATTTTTACAGTATAAAACAGTACTATTTTATTATTTATATTTTACATGAATGCTCTTGAATTTAATAAATTCCAAAAAAGTGACTTGAGTCCATGTACATCAGCATATTCTTTATTCACTGTCACAATCAATTACATCCATTTTATTGTTTTATTGTGATGCAACATTAGGCAAGGCAGTTTTATTCATATAGCACGTCAATGTCTATGAACAGTGCTAATTCAGGTTAAGAATACACTGTGACAGAGGCAAAAAAACATTTACAATTTATGCATTTACAATTGCATAAATAAAGCTATGAGATCGTTACAATTAGAAATCAAAAAAAAAAAAAAAAAAACCTTTTAATATATGTCCAAATAGAAACTGTTATTTAAAATGGTAATAATATATCACAATACTGTAGTTTACAGCCTAGGCTACTATATTTTAATCAAATAAATGCAGGCTGGGGGAGCAGCAAGAGACTTATTTCAAAAACATGAAAAAAATCCACCTGACACACACACACACACACACACACACACACAAGTTTCAAGTTTCAAGTTTTGAAAAATACAACAACAAACAGTAATATTGTAAAGTATAATAACAATTGAATTTATAATTATATAGGATTATGTAACGGTTCACAAAATTCACGGTTCAATCACTGTCTGTTGTTGCATTGAGACTCTGGTAGGGCTTTATTTTGAAATTCTCGTCAGCAAAATAGAGGGAAAACAAACAATATTGACAATATTGTTTATAAAATGTTACTCACCATGTTAATTTATGGTTCATTTGACTGTTCCGTTGCGTTCGCCTCACATACTTGATAATCGTGCCGTAAACATTACCTACGCCAATAGGAGGCGCTTATAATCGTGACGTGCGCCAATGGCAGCTGCAAAGGAGAAGCAATATGGGAAATACCGACTGTTTTAAGGAATAAACGCAGAATTTTTTGTTCTTATCGTGTTTAACACAATCTACACTCGATCGCGCGAGGATATCCATCGTGAGAAATCGCAGTTTGAATTTTTTTTTAGTTACCATCGAAGTGAAAGACAGGTCCACTATGTGCTATAAATGGCCGCCGAGCGCCTTCTACTATTGTCGTTGAATGTGAACAGGCAGGCACCTGGCCATTGATCGCTAGAAAGGATCGGCTGATCTGGGCAGGTAAACTGCCATTGCAGCGCGACGATTTTTTTTCTTCTTTATTTAATAATACATTTAAATAGTCCAAGTAATGTATACTGTACACCAGTGGTCATATGTTTATTTTGTGTGACATGACACCTATTGGTGTTGCCTATGAACAGTGCTAATTCAGGTTAAGAAACACTGTGACAGAGGCAAAAAAAAAAAAAGTATAATAACAACAACAACAACAACAACAACAATAATGATTATGAAGACGCATGCAAAAAAAGGGGAAAAGTAACTTTAAAGCAAAAATGAACAGCGACAAAGAAAAGTTAACCTATCTGAGTCCCAGCACACAATACACAAAGTAAGATTTCCAATACATTTATTTACAATAAGTGATAAATACAGTGCAAAAAGAATCCTAAACAAACAGCTCCAAAAGAAAAAGATATGAAGCGTGTTCTTCAGGAGCAGGTAAAGCCAAAACAAACAAAAGATCACTACCCGGTAGAAGGAAAACCTAATTGACCTACAACAATAAACACAAATAAACAACAGGACTTCTTACCTTACTTCCTAACTAACAAAAAAACAGGAGAAAATGAGAAAAGAAAAATGGCACCCACTCCCATACTGCTCCAACACTCAACAATGGGCAAGCAATTCAAAGCTGTACACTACAGCCACAAGACATTTAAGTTGACCTTGGTTTAAGCTTAACACACCAAAGCTGCCACTACAGCCGTGACAACACATTTAAGCGTAACAACACATTTAAGCGTAACAACACACTTAAGCTTAACATACACCAACAAGAGCAACACTCCAAGTCTGGTCACACAACAGTCTCAGGCTCTTGGGAGAAGAAATCTCTCCCAGTCTCTCTCTCTCTCTCTCTCTCTCTCTCTCTCTCTGGCTCTGCTTAAATACTGGATCCTCTTGCCATTGACGAGGAACAGCTGGTAGGTCCCATCACCTAGATTAGGACAGGGAGGAGCACAAGAAAATTGGACAAAACATACAACAAAACTACAACTCCCAGCAGGCCGTTGGGTCCATTGGCAGCGCGCACACACACTCAATAAATCAATGAATGACACTTACACATTATAAAACACAAATGCATACACGTCCACCAGTCAAATTAAATCATTAAAGGAAAATCCATCTTTGCAGTGCATACACAGAAGTGGCATTAATGTATTTTCACTGCATTTACAATTGCATAAATAAAGCTATGAGATCGTCACAATTAGAAATCAGGGGGAAAAAATAAAAATAATACTTTTAATATATGTCCAAATAGAAACTGTTATTTAAAATTGTAATAATATATCACAATACTGTAGTTTACAGCCTAGGCTACTATATTTTAATCAAATAAATGCAGGCTGGGGGAGCAGCAAGAGACTTATTTCAAAAACATGAAAAAAATCCACCTGACACACACACACACACACACACACACACACACACAAGTTTCAAGTTTCAAGTTTTGAAAAATACAACAACAAACAGTAATATTGTAAAGTATAATAACAATTGAATTTATAATTATATAGGATTATGTAACGGTTCACAAAATTCACGGTTCAATCACTGTCTGTTGTTGCATTGAGACTCTGGTAGGGCTTTATTTTGAAATTCTCGTCAGCAAAATAGAGGGAAAACAAACAATATTGACAATATTGTTTATAAAATGTTACTCACCATGTTAATTTATGGTTCATTTGACTGTTCCGTTGCGTTCGCCTCACATACTTGATAATCGTGCCGTAAACATTACCTACGCCAATAGGAGGCGCTTATAATCGTGACGTGCGCCAATGGCAGCTGCAAAGGAGAAGCAATATGGGAAATACCGACTGTTTTAAGGAATAAACGCAGAATTTTTTGTTCTTATCGTGTTTAACACAATCTACACTCGATCGCGCGAGGATATCCATCGTGAGAAATCGCAGTTTGAATTTTTTTTTAGTTACCATCGAAGTGAAAGACAGGTCCACTATGTGCTATAAATGGCCGCCGAGCGCCTTCTACTATTGTCGTTGAATGTGAACAGGCAGGCACCTGGCCATTGATCGCTAGAAAGGATCGGCTGATCTGGGCAGGTAAACTGCCATTGCAGCGCGACGATTTTTTTTTTCTTTATTTAATAATACATTTAAATAGTCCAAGTAATGTATACTGTACACCAGTGGTCATATGTTTATTTTGTGTGACATGACACCTATTGGTGTTGCCTATGAACAGTGCTAATTCAGGTTAAGAAACACTGTGACAGAGGCAAAAAAAAAAAAAGTATAATAACAACAACAACAACAACAACAACAACAATAATGATTATGAAGACGCATGCAAAAAAAGGGGAAAAGTAACTTTAAAGCAAAAATGAACAGCGACAAAGAAAAGTTAACCTATCTGAGTCCCAGCACACAATACACAAAGTAAGATTTCCAATACATTTATTTACAATAAGTGATAAATACAGTGCAAAAAGAATCCTAAACAAACAGCTCCAAAAGAAAAAGATATGAAGCGTGTTCTTCAGGAGCAGGTAAAGCCAAAACAAACAAAAGATCACTACCCGGTAGAAGGAAAACCTAATTGACCTACAACAATAAACACAAATAAACAACAGGACTTCTTACCTTACTTCCTAACTAACAAAAAAACAGGAGAAAATGAGAAAAGAAAAATGGCACCCACTCCCATACTGCTCCAACACTCAACAATGGGCAAGCAATTCAAAGCTGTACACTACAGCCACAAGACATTTAAGTTGACCTTGGTTTAAGCTTAACACACCAAAGCTGCCACTACAGCCGTGACAACACATTTAAGCGTAACAACACACTTAAGCTTAACATACACCAACAAGAGCAACACTCCAAGTCTGGTCACACAACAGTCTCAGGCTCTTGGGAGAAGAAATCTCTCCCAGTCTCTCTCTCTCTCTCTCTCTCTCCGGCTCTGCTTAAATACTGGATCCTCTTGCCATTGACGAGGAACAGCTGGTAGGTCCCATCACCTAGATTAGGACAGGGAGGAGCACAAGAAAATTGGACAAAACATACAACAAAACTACAACTCCCAGCAGGCCGTTGGGTCCATTGGCAGCGCGCACACACACTCAATAAATCAATGAATGACACTTACACATTATAAAACACAAATGCATACACGTCCACCAGTCAAATTAAATCATTAAAGGAAAATCCATCTTTGCAGTGCATACACAGAAGTGGCATTAATGTATTTTCACTGCATTTACAATTGCATAAATAAAGCTATGAGATCGTCACAATTAGAAATCAGGGGGAAAAAATAAAAATAATACTTTTAATATATGTCCAAATAGAAACTGTTATTTAAAATTGTAATAATATATCACAATACTGTAGTTTACAGCCTAGGCTACTATATTTTAATCAAATAAATGCAGGCTGGGGGAGCAGCAAGAGACTTATTTCAAAAACATGAAAAAAATCCACCTGACACACACACACACACACACACACACACACACACACACAAGTTTCAAGTTTCAAGTTTTGAAAAATACAACAACAAACAGTAATATTGTAAAGTATAATAACAATTGAATTTATAATTATATAGGATTATGTAACGGTTCACAAAATTCACGGTTCAATCACTGTCTGTTGTTGCATTGAGACTCTGGTAGGGCTTTATTTTGAAATTCTCGTCAGCAAAATAGAGGGAAAACAAACAATATTGACAATATTGTTTATAAAATGTTACTCACCATGTTAATTTATGGTTCATTTGACTGTTCCGTTGCGTTCGCCTCACATACTTGATAATCGTGCCGTAAACATTACCTACGCCAATAGGAGGCGCTTATAATCGTGACGTGCGCCAATGGCAGCTGCAAAGGAGAAGCAATATGGGAAATACCGACTGTTTTAAGGAATAAACGCAGAATTTTTTGTTCTTATCGTGTTTAACACAATCTACACTCGATCGCGCGAGGATATCCATCGTGAGAAATCGCAGTTTGAATTTTTTTTTAGTTACCATCGAAGTGAAAGACAGGTCCACTATGTGCTATAAATGGCCGCCGAGCGCCTTCTACTATTGTCGTTGAATGTGAACAGGCAGGCACCTGGCCATTGATCGCTAGAAAGGATCGGCTGATCTGGGCAGGTAAACTGCCATTGCAGCGCGACGATTTTTTTTTTCTTTATTTAATAATACATTTAAATAGTCCAAGTAATGTATACTGTACACCAGTGGTCATATGTTTATTTTGTGTGACATGACACCTATTGGTGTTGCCTATGAACAGTGCTAATTCAGGTTAAGAAACACTGTGACAGAGGCAAAAAAAAAAAAAGTATAATAACAACAACAACAACAACAACAACAATAATGATTATGAAGACGCATGCAAAAAAAGGGGAAAAGTAACTTTAAAGCAAAAATGAACAGCGACAAAGAAAAGTTAACCTATCTGAGTCCCAGCACACAATACACAAAGTAAGATTTCCAATACATTTATTTACAATAAGTGATAAATACAGTGCAAAAAGAATCCTAAACAAACAGCTCCAAAAGAAAAAGATATGAAGCGTGTTCTTCAGGAGCAGGTAAAGCCAAAACAAACAAAAGATCACTACCCGGTAGAAGGAAAACCTAATTGACCTACAACAATAAACACAAATAAACAACAGGACTTCTTACCTTACTTCCTAACTAACAAAAAAACAGGAGAAAATGAGAAAAGAAAAATGGCACCCACTCCCATACTGCTCCAACACTCAACAATGGGCAAGCAATTCAAAGCTGTACACTACAGCCACAAGACATTTAAGTTGACCTTGGTTTAAGCTTAACACACCAAAGCTGCCACTACAGCCGTGACAACACATTTAAGCGTAACAACACATTTAAGCGTAACAACACACTTACGCTTAACATACACCAACAAGAGCAACACTCCAAGTCTGGTCACACAACAGTCTCAGGCTCTTGGGAGAAGAAATCTCTCCCAGTCTCTCTCTCTCTCTCTCTCTCTCTCTCTCTCTCTCTCCGGCTCTGCTTAAATACTGGATCCTCTTGCCATTGACGAGGAACAGCTGGTAGGTCCCATCACCTAGATTAGGACAGGGAGGAGCACAAGAAAATTGGACAAAACATACAACAAAACTACAACTCCCAGCAGGCCGTTGGGTCCATTGGCAGCGCGCACACACACTCAATAAATCAATGAATGACACTTACACATTATAAAACACAAATGCATACACGTCCACCAGTCAAATTAAATCATTAAAGGAAAATCCATCTTTGCAGTGCATACACAGAAGTGGCATTAATGTATTTTCACTGCATTTACCATTGCATAAATAAAGCTATGAGATCGTCACAATTAGAAATCAGGGGGAAAAAATAAAAATAATACTTTTAATATATGTCCAAATAGAAACTGTTATTTAAAATTGTAATAATATATCACAATACTGTAGTTTACAGCCTAGGCTACTATATTTTAATCAAATAAATGCAGGCTGGGGGAGCAGCAAGAGACTTATTTCAAAAACATGAAAAAAATCCACCTGACACACACACACACACACACACACACACACACACACACACACACACACACACAAGTTTCAAGTTTCAAGTTTTGAAAAATACAACAACAAACAGTAATATTGTAAAGTATAATAACAATTGAATTTATAATTATATAGGATTATGTAACGGTTCACAAAATTCACGGTTCAATCACTGTCTGTTGTTGCATTGAGACTCTGGTAGGGCTTTATTTTGAAATTCTCGTCAGCAAAATAGAGGGAAAACAAACAATATTGACAATATTGTTTATAAAATGTTATTCACCATGTTAATTTATGGTTCATTTGACTGTTCCGTTGCGTTCGCCTCACATACTTGATAATCGTGCCGTAAACATTACCTACGCCAATAGGAGGCGCTTATAATCGTGACGTGCGCCAATGGCAGCTGCAAAGGAGAAGCAATATGGGAAATACCGACTGTTTTAAGGAATAAACGCAGAATTTTTTGTTCTTATCGTGTTTAACACAATCTACACTCGATCGCGCGAGGATATCCATCGTGAGAAATCGCAGTTTGAATTTTTTTTTAGTTACCATCGAAGTGAAAGACAGGTCCACTATGTGCTATAAATGGCCGCCGAGCGCCTTTTACTATTGTCGTTGAATGTGAACAGGCAGGCACCTGCCCATTGATCGCTAGAAAGGATCGGCTGATCTGGGCAGGTAAACTGCCATTGCAGCGCGACGATTTTTTTTTTCTTTATTTAATAATACATTTAAATAGTCCAAGTAATGTATACTGTACACCAGTGGTCATATGTTTATTTTGTGTGACATGACACCTATTGGTGTTGCCTATGAACAGTGCTAATTCAGGTTAAGAAACACTGTGACAGAGGCAAAAAAAAAAATGTATAATAACAACAACAACAACAATGATTATGAAGACGCATGCAAAAAAAAGGGAAAAGTAACTTTAAAGCAAAAATGAACAGCGACAAAGAAAAGTTAACCTATCTGAGTCCCAGCACACAATACACAAAGTAAGATTTCCAATACATTTATTTACAATAAGTGATAAATACAGTGCAAAAAGAATCCTAAACAAACAGCTCCAAAAGAAAAAGATATGAAGCGTGTTCTTCAGGAGCAGGTAAAGCCAAAACAAACAAAAGATCACTACCCGGTAGAAGGAAAACCTAATTGACCTACAACAATAAACACAAATAAACAACAGGACTTCTTACCTTACTTCCTAACTAACAAAAAAACTGGAGAAAATGAGAAAAGAAAAATGGCACCCACTCCCATACTGCTCCAACACTCAACAATGGGCAAGCAATTCAAAGCTGTACACTACAGCCACAAGACATTTAAGTTGACCTTGGTTTAAGCTTAACACACCAAAGCTGCCACTACAGCCGTGACAACACATTTAAGCGTAACAACACACTTAAGCTTAACATACACCAACAAGAGCAACACTCCAAGTCTGGTCACACAACAGTCTCAGGCTCTTGGGAGAAGAAATCTCTCCCAGTCTCTCTCTCTCTCTCTCTCCGGCTCTGCTTAAATACTGGATCCTCTTGCCATTGACGAGGAACAGCTGGTAGGTCCCATCACCTAGATTAGGACAGGGAGGAGCACAAGAAAATTGGACAAAACATACAACAAAACTACAACTCCCAGCAGGCCGTTGGGTCCATTGGCAGCGCGCACACACACACTCAATAAATCAATGAATGACACTTACACATTATAAAACACAAATGCATACACGTCCACCAGTCAAATTAAATCATTAAAGGAAAATCCATCTTTGCAGTGCATACACAGAAGTGGCATTAATGTATTTTCACTGCATTTACAATTGCATAAATAAAGCTATGAGATCGTCACAATTAGAAATCAGGGGGAAAAAATTTAAATAATACTTTTAATATATGTCCAAATAGAAACTGTTATTTAAAATTGTAATAATATATCACAATACTGTAGTTTACAGCCTAGGCTACTATATTTTAATCAAATAAATGCAGGCTGGGGGAGCAGCAAGAGACTTATTTCAAAAACATGAAAAAAATCCACCTGACACACACACACACACACACACACACAAGTTTCAAGTTTCAAGTTTTGAAAAATACAACAACAAACAGTAATATTGTAAAGTATAATAACAATTGAATTTATAATTATATAGGATTATGTAACGGTTCACAAAATTCACGGTTCAATCACTGTCTGTTGTTGCATTGAGACTCTGGTAGGGCTTTATTTTGAAATTCTCGTCAGCAAAATAGAGGGAAAACAAACAATATTGACAATATTGTTTATAAAATGTTACTCACCATGTTAATTTATGGTTCATTTGACTGTTCCGTTGCGTTCGCCTCACATACTTGATAATCGTGCCGTAAACATTACCTACGCCAATAGGAGGCGCTTATAATCGTGACGTGCGCCAATGGCAGCTGCAAAGGAGAAGCAATATGGGAAATACCGACTGTTTTAAGGAATAAACGCAGAATTTTTTGTTCTTATCGTGTTTAACACAATCTACACTCGATCGCGCGAGGATATCCATCGTGAGAAATCGCAGTTTGAATTTTTTTTTAGTTACCATCGAAGTGAAAGACAGGTCCACTATGTGCTATAAATGGCCGCCGAGCGCCTTCTACTATTGTCATTGAATGTGAACAGGCAGGCACCTGGCCATTGATCGCTAGAAAGGATCGGCTGATCTGGGCAGGTAAACTGCCATTGCAGCGCGACGATTTTTTTTTTCTTTATTTAATAATACATTTAAATAGTCCAAGTAATGTATACTGTACACCAGTGGTCATATGTTTATTTTGTGTGACATGACACCTATTGGTGTTGCCTATGAACAGTGCTAATTCAGGTTAAGAAACACTGTGACAGAGGCAAAAAAAAAAAAAGTATAATAACAACAACAACAACAACAACAACAATAATGATTATGAAGACGCATGCAAAAAAAGGGGAAAAGTAACTTTAAAGCAAAAATGAACAGCGACAAAGAAAAGTTAACCTATCTGAGTCCCAGCACACAATACACAAAGTAAGATTTCCAATACATTTATTTACAATAAGTGATAAATACAGTGCAAAAAGAATCCTAAACAAACAGCTCCAAAAGAAAAAGATATGAAGCGTGTTCTTCAGGAGCAGGTAAAGCCAAAACAAACAAAAGATCACTACCCGGTAGAAGGAAAACCTAATTGACCTACAACAATAAACACAAATAAACAACAGGACTTCTTACCTTACTTCCTAACTAACAAAAAAACAGGAGAAAATGAGAAAAGAAAAATGGCACCCACTCCCATACTGCTCCAACACTCAACAATGGGCAAGCAATTCAAAGCTGTACACTACAGCCACAAGACATTTAAGTTGACCTTGGTTTAAGCTTAACACACCAAAGCTGCCACTACAGCCGTGACAACACATTTAAGCGTAACAACACATTTAAGCGTAACAACACACTTACGCTTAACATACACCAACAAGAGCAACACTCCAAGTCTGGTCACACAACAGTCTCAGGCTCTTGGGAGAAGAAATCTCTCCCAGTCTCTCTCTCTCTCTCTCTCTCTCTCTCTCTCTCTCTCCGGCTCTGCTTAAATACTGGATCCTCTTGCCATTGACGAGGAACAGCTGGTAGGTCCCATCACCTAGATTAGGACAGGGAGGAGCACAAGAAAATTGGACAAAACATACAACAAAACTACAACTCCCAGCAGGCCGTTGGGTCCATTGGCAGCGCGCACACACACTCAATAAATCAATGAATGACACTTACACATTATAAAACACAAATGCATACACGTCCACCAGTCAAATTAAATCATTAAAGGAAAATCCATCTTTGCAGTGCATACACAGAAGTGGCATTAATGTATTTTCACTGCATTTACCATTGCATAAATAAAGCTATGAGATCGTCACAATTAGAAATCAGGGGGAAAAAATAAAAATAATACTTTTAATATATGTCCAAATAGAAACTGTTATTTAAAATTGTAATAATATATCACAATACTGTAGTTTACAGCCTAGGCTACTATATTTTAATCAAATAAATGCAGGCTGGGGGAGCAGCAAGAGACTTATTTCAAAAACATGAAAAAAATCCACCTGACACACACACACACACACACACACACACACAAGTTTCAAGTTTCAAGTTTTGAAAAATACAACAACAAACAGTAATATTGTAAAGTATAATAACAATTGAATTTATAATTATATAGGATTATGTAACGGTTCACAAAATTCACGGTTCAATCACTGTCTGTTGTTGCATTGAGACTCTGGTAGGGCTTTATTTTGAAATTCTCGTCAGCAAAATAGAGGGAAAACAAACAATATTGACAATATTGTTTATAAAATGTTATTCACCATGTTAATTTATGGTTCATTTGACTGTTCCGTTGCGTTCGCCTCACATACTTGATAATCGTGCCGTAAACATTACCTACGCCAATAGGAGGCGCTTATAATCGTGACGTGCGCCAATGGCAGCTGCAAAGGAGAAGCAATATGGGAAATACCGACTGTTTTAAGGAATAAACGCAGAATTTTTTGTTCTTATCGTGTTTAACACAATCTACACTCGATCGCGCGAGGATATCCATCGTGAGAAATCGCAGTTTGAATTTTTTTTTAGTTACCATCGAAGTGAAAGACTGGTCCACTATGTGCTATAAATGGCCGCCGAGCGCCTCCTATTATTGTCGTTGAAGGTGAACAGGCAGGCACCTGGCCATTGATCGCTAGAAAGGATCGGCTGATCTGGGCAGGTAAACTGCCATTGCAGCGCGACGATTTTTTTTTTCTTTATTTAATAATACATTTAAATAGTCCAAGTAATGTATACTGTACACCAGTGGTCATATGTTTATTTTGTGTGACATGACACCTATTGGTGTTGCCTATGAACAGTGCTAATTCAGGTTAAGAAACACTGTGACAGAGGCAAAAAAAAAAAAAGTATAATAACAACAACAACAACAACAACAACAACAACAATAATGATTATGAAGACGCATGCAAAAAAAGGGGAAAAGTAACTTTAAAGCAAAAATGAACAGCGACAAAGAAAAGTTAACCTATCTGAGTCCCAGCACACAATACACAAAGTAAGATTTCCAATACATTTATTTACAATAAGTGATAAATACAGTGCAAAAAGAATCCTAAACAAACAGCTCCAAAAGAAAAAGATATGAAGCGTGTTCTTCAGGAGCAGGTAAAGCCAAAACAAACAAAAGATCACTACCCGGTAGAAGGAAAACCTAATTGACCTACAACAATAAACACAAATAAACAACAGGACTTCTTACCTTACTTCCTAACTAACAAAAAAACAGGAGAAAATGAGAAAAGAAAAATGGCACCCACTCCCATACTGCTCCAACACTCAACAATGGGCAAGCAATTCAAAGCTGTACACTACAGCCACAAGACATTTAAGTTGACCTTGGTTTAAGCTTAACACACCAAAGCTGCCACTACAGCCGTGACAACACATTTAAGCGTAACAACACACTTAAGCTTAACATACACCAACAAGAGCAACACTCCAAGTCTGGTCACACAACAGTCTCAGGCTCTTGGGAGAAGAAATCTCTCCCAGTCTCTCTCTCTCTCTCTCTCTCTCCGGCTCTGCTTAAATACTGGATCCTCTTGCCATTGACGAGGAACAGCTGGTAGGTCCCATCACCTAGATTAGGACAGGGAGGAGCACAAGAAAATTGGACAAAACATACAACAAAACTACAACTCCCAGCAGGCCGTTGGGTCCATTGGCAGCGCGCACACACACTCAATAAATCAATGAATGACACTTACACATTATAAAACACAAATGCATACACGTCCACCAGTCAAATTAAATCATTAAAGGAAAATCCATCTTTGCAGTGCATACACAGAAGTGGCATTAATGTATTTTCACTGCATTTACAATTGCATAAATAAAGCTATGAGATCGTCACAATTAGAAATCAGGGGGAAAAAATAAAAATAATACTTTTAATATATGTCCAAATAGAAACTGTTATTTAAAATTGTAATAATATATCACAATACTGTAGTTTACAGCCTAGGCTACTATATTTTAATCAAATAAATGCAGGCTGGGGGAGCAGCAAGAGACTTATTTCAAAAACATGAAAAAAATCCACCTGACACACACACACACACACACACACACACACAAGTTTCAAGTTTCAAGTTTTGAAAAATACAACAACAAACAGTAATATTGTAAAGTATAATAACAATTGAATTTATAATTATATAGGATTATGTAACGGTTCACAAAATTCACGGTTCAATCACTGTCTGTTGTTGCATTGAGACTCTGGTAGGGCTTTATTTTGAAATTCTCGTCAGCAAAATAGAGGGAAAACAAACAATATTGACAATATTGTTTATAAAATGTTACTCACCATGTTAATTTATGGTTCATTTGACTGTTCCGTTGCGTTCGCCTCACATACTTGATAATCGTGCCGTAAACATTACCTACGCCAATAGGAGGCGCTTATAATCGTGACGTGCGCCAATGGCAGCTGCAAAGGAGAAGCAATATGGGAAATACCGACTGTTTTAAGGAATAAACGCAGAATTTTTTGTTCTTATCGTGTTTAACACAATCTACACTCGATCGCGCGAGGATATCCATCGTGAGAAATCGCAGTTTGAATTTTTTTTTAGTTACCATCGAAGTGAAAGACTGGTCCACTATGTGCTATAAATGGCCGCCGAGCGCCTTCTACTATTGTCGTTGAATGTGAACAGGCAGGCACCTGGCCATTGATCGCTAGAAAGGATCGGCTGATCTGGGCAGGTAAACTGCCATTGCAGCGCGACGATTTTTTTTTTCTTTATTTAATAATACATTTAAATAGTCCAAGTAATGTATACTGTACACCAGTGGTCATATGTTTATTTTGTGTGACATGACACCTATTGGTGTTGCCTATGAACAGTGCTAATTCAGGTTAAGAAACACTGTGACAGAGGCAAAAAAAAAAAAAAGTATAATAACAACAACAACAACAACAACAACAACAACAATGATTATGAAGACGCATGCAAAAAAAAGGGAAAAGTAACTTTAAAGCAAAAATGAACAGCGACAAAGAAAAGTTAACCTATCTGAGTCCCAGCACACAATACACAAAGTAAGATTTCCAATACATTTATTTACAATAAGTGATAAATACAGTGCAAAAAGAATCCTAAACAAACAGCTCCAAAAGAAAAAGATATGAAGCGTGTTCTTCAGGAGCAGGTAAAGCCAAAACAAACAAAAGATCACTACCCGGTAGAAGGAAAACCTAATTGACCTACAACAATAAACACAAATAAACAACAGGACTTGTTACCTTACTTCCTAACTAACAAAAAAACTGGAGAAAATGAGAAAAGAAAAATGGCACCCACTCCCATACTGCTCCAACACTCAACAATGGGCAAGCAATTCAAAGCTGTACACTACAGCCACAAGACATTTAAGTTGACCTTGGTTTAAGCTTAACACACCAAAGCTGCCACTACAGCCGTGACAACACATTTAAGCGTAACAACACACTTAAGCTTAACATACACCAACAAGAGCAACACTCCAAGTCTGGTCACACAACAGTCTCAGGCTCTTGGGAGAAGAAATCTCTCCCAGTCTCTCTCTCTCTCTCTCCGGCTCTGCTTAAATACTGGATCCTCTTGCCATTGACGAGGAACAGCTGGTAGGTCCCATCACCTAGATTAGGACAGGGAGGAGCACAAGAAAATTGGACAAAACATACAACAAAACTACAACTCCCAGCAGGCCGTTGGGTCCATTGGCAGCGCGCACACACACACTCAATAAATCAATGAATGACACTTACACATTATAAAACACAAATGCATACACGTCCACCAGTCAAATTAAATCATTAAAGGAAAATCCATCTTTGCAGTGCATACACAGAAGTGGCATTAATGTATTTTCACTGCATTTACAATTGCATAAATAAAGCTATGAGATCGTCACAATTAGAAATCAGGGGGAAAAAATTTAAATAATACTTTTAATATATGTCCAAATAGAAACTGTTATTTAAAATTGTAATAATATATCACAATACTGTAGTTTACAGCCTAGGCTACTATATTTTAATCAAATAAATGCAGGCTGGGGGAGCAGCAAGAGACTTATTTCAAAAACATGAAAAAAATCCACCTGACACACACACACACACACACACACACACACACACAAGTTTCAAGTTTCAAGTTTTGAAAAATACAACAACAAACAGTAATATTGTAAAGTATAATAACAATTGAATTTATAATTATATAGGATTATGTAACGGTTCACAAAATTCACGGTTCAATCACTGTCTGTTGTTGCATTGAGACTCTGGTAGGGCTTTATTTTGAAATTCTCGTCAGCAAAATAGAGGGAAAACAAACAATATTGACAATATTGTTTATAAAATGTTACTCACCATGTTAATTTATGGTTCATTTGACTGTTCCGTTGCGTTCGCCTCACATACTTGATAATCGTGCCGTAAACATTACCTACGCCAATAGGAGGCGCTTATAATCGTGACGTGCGCCAATGGCAGCTGCAAAGGAGAAGCAATATGGGAAATACCGACTGTTTTAAGGAATAAACGCAGAATTTTTTGTTCTTATCGTGTTTAACACAATCTACACTCGATCGCGCGAGGATATCCATCGTGAGAAATCGCAGTTTGAATTTTTTTTTAGTTACCATCGAAGTGAAAGACAGGTCCACTATGTGCTATAAATGGCCGCCGAGCGCCTTCTACTATTGTCGTTGAATGTGAACAGGCAGGCACCTGCCCATTGATCGCTAGAAAGGATCGGCTGATCTGGGCAGGTAAACTGCCATTGCAGCGCGACGATTTTTTTTTTCTTTATTTAATAATACATTTAAATAGTCCAAGTAATGTATACTGTACACCAGTGGTCATATGTTTATTTTGTGTGACATGACACCTATTGGTGTTGCCTATGAACAGTGCTAATTCAGGTTAAGAAACACTGTGACAGAGGCAAAAAAAAAAAAAAGTATAATAACAACAACAACAACAACAACAACAACAACAATGATTATGAAGACGCATGCAAAAAAAAGGGAAAAGTAACTTTAAAGCAAAAATGAACAGCGACAAAGAAAAGTTAACCTATCTGAGTCCCAGCACACAATACACAAAGTAAGATTTCCAATACATTTATTTACAATAAGTGATAAATACAGTGCAAAAAGAATCCTAAACAAACAGCTCCAAAAGAAAAAGATATGAAGCGTGTTCTTCAGGAGCAGGTAAAGCCAAAACAAACAAAAGATCACTACCCGGTAGAAGGAAAACCTAATTGACCTACAACAATAAACACAAATAAACAACAGGACTTGTTACCTTACTTCCTAACTAACAAAAAAACTGGAGAAAATGAGAAAAGAAAAATGGCACCCACTCCCATACTGCTCCAACACTCAACAATGGGCAAGCAATTCAAAGCTGTACACTACAGCCACAAGACATTTAAGTTGACCTTGGTTTAAGCTTAACACACCAAAGCTGCCACTACAGCCGTGACAACACATTTAAGCGTAACAACACACTTAAGCTTAACATACACCAACAAGAGCAACACTCCAAGTCTGGTCACACAACAGTCTCAGGCTCTTGGGAGAAGAAATCTCTCCCAGTCTCTCTCTCTCTCTCTCCGGCTCTGCTTAAATACTGGATCCTCTTGCCATTGACGAGGAACAGCTGGTAGGTCCCATCACCTAGATTAGGACAGGGAGGAGCACAAGAAAATTGGACAAAACATACAACAAAACTACAACTCCCAGCAGGCCGTTGGGTCCATTGGCAGCGCGCACACACACACTCAATAAATCAATGAATGACACTTACACATTATAAAACACAAATGCATACACGTCCACCAGTCAAATTAAATCATTAAAGGAAAATCCATCTTTGCAGTGCATACACAGAAGTGGCATTAATGTATTTTCACTGCATTTACAATTGCATAAATAAAGCTATGAGATCGTCACAATTAGAAATCAGGGGGAAAAAATTTAAATAATACTTTTAATATATGTCCAAATAGAAACTGTTATTTAAAATTGTAATAATATATCACAATACTGTAGTTTACAGCCTAGGCTACTATATTTTAATCAAATAAATGCAGGCTGGGGGAGCAGCAAGAGACTTATTTCAAAAACATGAAAAAAATCCACCTGACACACACACACACACACACAAGTTTCAAGTTTCAAGTTTTGAAAAATACAACAACAAACAGTAATATTGTAAAGTATAATAACAATTGAATTTATAATTATATAGGATTATGTAACGGTTCACAAAATTCACGGTTCAATCACTGTCTGTTGTTGCATTGAGACTCTGGTAGGGCTTTATTTTGAAATTCTCGTCAGCAAAATAGAGGGAAAACAAACAATATTGACAATATTGTTTATAAAATGTTACTCACCATGTTAATTTATGGTTCATTTGACTGTTCCGTTGCGTTCGCCTCACATACTTGATAATCGTGCCGTAAACATTACCTACGCCAATAGGAGGCGCTTATAATCGTGACGTGCGCCAATGGCAGCTGCAAAGGAGAAGCAATATGGGAAATACCGACTGTTTTAAGGAATAAACGCAGAATTTTTTGTTCTTATCGTGTTTAACACAATCTACACTCGATCGCGCGAGGATATCCATCGTGAGAAATCGCAGTTTGAATTTTTTTTTAGTTACCATCGAAGTGAAAGACAGGTCCACTATGTGCTATAAATGGCCGCCGAGCGCCTTCTACTATTGTCGTTGAATGTGAACAGGCAGGCACCTGCCCATTGATCGCTAGAAAGGATCGGCTGATCTGGGCAGGTAAACTGCCATTGCAGCGCGACGATTTTTTTTTTCTTTATTTAATAATACATTTAAATAGTCCAAGTAATGTATACTGTACACCAGTGGTCATATGTTTATTTTGTGTGACATGACACCTATTGGTGTTGCCTATGAACAGTGCTAATTCAGGTTAAGAAACACTGTGACAGAGGCAAAAAAAAAAATGTATAATAACAACAACAACAACAATGATTATGAAGACGCATGCAAAAAAAAGGGAAAAGTAACTTTAAAGCAAAAATGAACAGCGACAAAGAAAAGTTAACCTATCTGAGTCCCAGCACACAATACACAAAGTAAGATTTCCAATACATTTATTTACAATAAGTGATAAATACAGTGCAAAAAGAATCCTAAACAAACAGCTCCAAAAGAAAAAGATATGAAGCGTGTTCTTCAGGAGCAGGTAAAGCCAAAACAAACAAAAGATCACTACCCGGTAGAAGGAAAACCTAATTGACCTACAACAATAAACACAAATAAACAACAGGACTGCTCCAACACTCAACAATGGGCAAGCAATTCAAAGCTGTACACTACAGCCACAAGACATTTAAGTTGACCTTGGTTTAAGCTTAACACACCAAAGCTGCCACTACAGCCGTGACAACACATTTAAGCGTAACAACACACTTAAGCTTAACATACACCAACAAGAGCAACACTCCAAGTCTGGTCACACAACAGTCTCAGGCTCTTGGGAGAAGAAATCTCTCCCAGTCTCTCTCTCTCTCTCTCCGGCTCTGCTTAAATACTGGATCCTCTTGCCATTGACGAGGAACAGCTGGTAGGTCCCATCACCTAGATTAGGACAGGGAGGAGCACAAGAAAATTGGACAAAACATACAACAAAACTACAACTCCCAGCAGGCCGTTGGGTCCATTGGCAGCGCGCACACACACACTCAATAAATCAATGAATGACACTTACACATTATAAAACACAAATGCATACACGTCCACCAGTCAAATTAAATCATTAAAGGAAAATCCATCTTTGCAGTGCATACACAGAAGTGGCATTAATGTATTTTCACTGCATTTACAATTGCATAAATAAAGCTATGAGATCGTCACAATTAGAAATCAGGGGGAAAAAATTTAAATAATACTTTTAATATATGTCCAAATAGAAACTGTTATTTAAAATTGTAATAATATATCACAATACTGTAGTTTACAGCCTAGGCTACTATATTTTAATCAAATAAATGCAGGCTGGGGGAGCAGCAAGAGACTTATTTCAAAAACATGAAAAAAATCCACCTGACACACACACACACACACACAAGTTTCAAGTTTCAAGTTTTGAAAAATACAACAACAAACAGTAATATTGTAAAGTATAATAACAATTGAATTTATAATTATATAGGATTATGTAACGGTTCACAAAATTCACGGTTCAATCACTGTCTGTTGTTGCATTGAGACTCTGGTAGGGCTTTATTTTGAAATTCTCGTCAGCAAAATAGAGGGAAAACAAACAATATTGACAATATTGTTTATAAAATGTTACTCACCATGTTAATTTATGGTTCATTTGACTGTTCCGTTGCGTTCGCCTCACATACTTGATAATCGTGCCGTAAACATTACCTACGCCAATAGGAGGCGCTTATAATCGTGACGTGCGCCAATGGCAGCTGCAAAGGAGAAGCAATATGGGAAATACCGACTGTTTTAAGGAATAAACGCAGAATTTTTTGTTCTTATCGTGTTTAACACAATCTACACTCGATCGCGCGAGGATATCCATCGTGAGAAATCGCAGTTTGAATTTTTTTTTAGTTACCATCGAAGTGAAAGACAGGTCCACTATGTGCTATAAATGGCCGCCGAGCGCCTTCTACTATTGTCGTTGAATGTGAACAGGCAGGCACCTGCCCATTGATCGCTAGAAAGGATCGGCTGATCTGGGCAGGTAAACTGCCATTGCAGCGCGACGATTTTTTTTTTCTTTATTTAATAATACATTTAAATAGTCCAAGTAATGTATACTGTACACCAGTGGTCATATGTTTATTTTGTGTGACATGACACCTATTGGTGTTGCCTATGAACAGTGCTAATTCAGGTTAAGAAACACTGTGACAGAGGCAAAAAAAAAAATGTATAATAACAACAACAACAACAATGATTATGAAGACGCATGCAAAAAAAAGGGAAAAGTAACTTTAAAGCAAAAATGAACAGCGACAAAGAAAAGTTAACCTATCTGAGTCCCAGCACACAATACACAAAGTAAGATTTCCAATACATTTATTTACAATAAGTGATAAATACAGTGCAAAAAGAATCCTAAACAAACAGCTCCAAAAGAAAAAGATATGAAGCGTGTTCTTCAGGAGCAGGTAAAGCCAAAACAAACAAAAGATCACTACCCGGTAGAAGGAAAACCTAATTGACCTACAACAATAAACACAAATAAACAACAGGACTTGTTACCTTACTTCCTAACTAACAAAAAAACTGGAGAAAATGAGAAAAGAAAAATGGCACCCACTCCCATACTGCTCCAACACTCAACAATGGGCAAGCAATTCAAAGCTGTACACTACAGCCACAAGACATTTAAGTTGACCTTGGTTTAAGCTTAACACACCAAAGCTGCCACTACAGCCGTGACAACACATTTAAGCGTAACAACACACTTAAGCTTAACATACACCAACAAGAGCAACACTCCAAGTCTGGTCACACAACAGTCTCAGGCTCTTGGGAGAAGAAATCTCTCCCAGTCTCTCTCTCTCTCTCTCCGGCTCTGCTTAAATACTGGATCCTCTTGCCATTGACGAGGAACAGCTGGTAGGTCCCATCACCTAGATTAGGACAGGGAGGAGCACAAGAAAATTGGACAAAACATACAACAAAACTACAACTCCCAGCAGGCCGTTGGGTCCATTGGCAGCGCGCACACACACACTCAATAAATCAATGAATGACACTTACACATTATAAAACACAAATGCATACACGTCCACCAGTCAAATTAAATCATTAAAGGAAAATCCATCTTTGCAGTGCATACACAGAAGTGGCATTAATGTATTTTCACTGCATTTACAATTGCATAAATAAAGCTATGAGATCGTCACAATTAGAAATCAGGGGGAAAAAATTTAAATAATACTTTTAATATATGTCCAAATAGAAACTGTTATTTAAAATTGTAATAATATATCACAATACTGTAGTTTACAGCCTAGGCTACTATATTTTAATCAAATAAATGCAGGCTGGGGGAGCAGCAAGAGACTTATTTCAAAAACATGAAAAAAATCCACCTGACACACACACACACACACACAAGTTTCAAGTTTCAAGTTTTGAAAAATACAACAACAAACAGTAATATTGTAAAGTATAATAACAATTGAATTTATAATTATATAGGATTATGTAACGGTTCACAAAATTCACGGTTCAATCACTGTCTGTTGTTGCATTGAGACTCTGGTAGGGCTTTATTTTGAAATTCTCGTCAGCAAAATAGAGGGAAAACAAACAATATTGACAATATTGTTTATAAAATGTTACTCACCATGTTAATTTATGGTTCATTTGACTGTTCCGTTGCGTTCGCCTCACATACTTGATAATCGTGCCGTAAACATTACCTACGCCAATAGGAGGCGCTTATAATCGTGACGTGCGCCAATGGCAGCTGCAAAGGAGAAGCAATATGGGAAATACCGACTGTTTTAAGGAATAAACGCAGAATTTTTTGTTCTTATCGTGTTTAACACAATCTACACTCGATCGCGCGAGGATATCCATCGTGAGAAATCGCAGTTTGAATTTTTTTTTAGTTACCATCGAAGTGAAAGACAGGTCCACTATGTGCTATAAATGGCCGCCGAGCGCCTTCTACTATTGTCGTTGAATGTGAACAGGCAGGCACCTGCCCATTGATCGCTAGAAAGGATCGGCTGATCTGGGCAGGTAAACTGCCATTGCAGCGCGACGATTTTTTTTTTCTTTATTTAATAATACATTTAAATAGTCCAAGTAATGTATACTGTACACCAGTGGTCATATGTTTATTTTGTGTGACATGACACCTATTGGTGTTGCCTATGAACAGTGCTAATTCAGGTTAAGAAACACTGTGACAGAGGCAAAAAAAAAAATGTATAATAACAACAACAACAACAATGATTATGAAGACGCATGCAAAAAAAAGGGAAAAGTAACTTTAAAGCAAAAATGAACAGCGACAAAGAAAAGTTAACCTATCTGAGTCCCAGCACACAATACACAAAGTAAGATTTCCAATACATTTATTTACAATAAGTGATAAATACAGTGCAAAAAGAATCCTAAACAAACAGCTCCAAAAGAAAAAGATATGAAGCGTGTTCTTCAGGAGCAGGTAAAGCCAAAACAAACAAAAGATCACTACCCGGTAGAAGGAAAACCTAATTGACCTACAACAATAAACACAAATAAACAACAGGACTGCTCCAACACTCAACAATGGGCAAGCAATTCAAAGCTGTACACTACAGCCACAAGACATTTAAGTTGACCTTGGTTTAAGCTTAACACACCAAAGCTGCCACTACAGCCGTGACAACACATTTAAGCGTAACAACACACTTAAGCTTAACATACACCAACAAGAGCAACACTCCAAGTCTGGTCACACAACAGTCTCAGGCTCTTGGGAGAAGAAATCTCTCCCAGTCTCTCTCTCTCTCTCTCCGGCTCTGCTTAAATACTGGATCCTCTTGCCATTGACGAGGAACAGCTGGTAGGTCCCATCACCTAGATTAGGACAGGGAGGAGCACAAGAAAATTGGACAAAACATACAACAAAACTACAACTCCCAGCAGGCCGTTGGGTCCATTGGCAGCGCGCACACACACACTCAATAAATCAATGAATGACACTTACACATTATAAAACACAAATGCATACACGTCCACCAGTCAAATTAAATCATTAAAGGAAAATCCATCTTTGCAGTGCATACACAGAAGTGGCATTAATGTATTTTCACTGCATTTACAATTGCATAAATAAAGCTATGAGATCGTCACAATTAGAAATCAGGGGGAAAAAATTTAAATAATACTTTTAATATATGTCCAAATAGAAACTGTTATTTAAAATTGTAATAATATATCACAATACTGTAGTTTACAGCCTAGGCTACTATATTTTAATCAAATAAATGCAGGCTGGGGGAGCAGCAAGAGACTTATTTCAAAAACATGAAAAAAATCCACCTGACACACACACACACACACACAAGTTTCAAGTTTCAAGTTTTGAAAAATACAACAACAAACAGTAATATTGTAAAGTATAATAACAATTGAATTTATAATTATATAGGATTATGTAACGGTTCACAAAATTCACGGTTCAATCACTGTCTGTTGTTGCATTGAGACTCTGGTAGGGCTTTATTTTGAAATTCTCGTCAGCAAAATAGAGGGAAAACAAACAATATTGACAATATTGTTTATAAAATGTTACTCACCATGTTAATTTATGGTTCATTTGACTGTTCCGTTGCGTTCGCCTCACATACTTGATAATCGTGCCGTAAACATTACCTACGCCAATAGGAGGCGCTTATAATCGTGACGTGCGCCAATGGCAGCTGCAAAGGAGAAGCAATATGGGAAATACCGACTGTTTTAAGGAATAAACGCAGAATTTTTTGTTCTTATCGTGTTTAACACAATCTACACTCGATCGCGCGAGGATATCCATCGTGAGAAATCGCAGTTTGAATTTTTTTTTAGTTACCATCGAAGTGAAAGACAGGTCCACTATGTGCTATAAATGGCCGCCGAGCGCCTTCTACTATTGTCGTTGAATGTGAACAGGCAGGCACCTGCCCATTGATCGCTAGAAAGGATCGGCTGATCTGGGCAGGTAAACTGCCATTGCAGCGCGACGATTTTTTTTTTCTTTATTTAATAATACATTTAAATAGTCCAAGTAATGTATACTGTACACCAGTGGTCATATGTTTATTTTGTGTGACATGACACCTATTGGTGTTGCCTATGAACAGTGCTAATTCAGGTTAAGAAACACTGTGACAGAGGCAAAAAAAAAAAAAAGTATAATAACAACAACAACAACAACAACAACAACAACAATGATTATGAAGACGCATGCAAAAAAAAGGGAAAAGTAACTTTAAAGCAAAAATGAACAGCGACAAAGAAAAGTTAACCTATCTGAGTCCCAGCACACAATACACAAAGTAAGATTTCCAATACATTTATTTACAATAAGTGATAAATACAGTGCAAAAAGAATCCTAAACAAACAGCTCCAAAAGAAAAAGATATGAAGCGTGTTCTTCAGGAGCAGGTAAAGCCAAAACAAACAAAAGATCACTACCCGGTAGAAGGAAAACCTAATTGACCTACAACAATAAACACAAATAAACAACAGGACTTGTTACCTTACTTCCTAACTAACAAAAAAACTGGAGAAAATGAGAAAAGAAAAATGGCACCCACTCCCATACTGCTCCAACACTCAACAATGGGCAAGCAATTCAAAGCTGTACACTACAGCCACAAGACATTTAAGTTGACCTTGGTTTAAGCTTAACACACCAAAGCTGCCACTACAGCCGTGACAACACATTTAAGCGTAACAACACACTTAAGCTTAACATACACCAACAAGAGCAACACTCCAAGTCTGGTCACACAACAGTCTCAGGCTCTTGGGAGAAGAAATCTCTCCCAGTCTCTCTCTCTCTCTCTCCGGCTCTGCTTAAATACTGGATCCTCTTGCCATTGACGAGGAACAGCTGGTAGGTCCCATCACCTAGATTAGGACAGGGAGGAGCACAAGAAAATTGGACAAAACATACAACAAAACTACAACTCCCAGCAGGCCGTTGGGTCCATTGGCAGCGCGCACACACACACTCAATAAATCAATGAATGACACTTACACATTATAAAACACAAATGCATACACGTCCACCAGTCAAATTAAATCATTAAAGGAAAATCCATCTTTGCAGTGCATACACAGAAGTGGCATTAATGTATTTTCACTGCATTTACAATTGCATAAATAAAGCTATGAGATCGTCACAATTAGAAATCAGGGGGAAAAAATTTAAATAATACTTTTAATATATGTCCAAATAGAAACTGTTATTTAAAATTGTAATAATATATCACAATACTGTAGTTTACAGCCTAGGCTACTATATTTTAATCAAATAAATGCAGGCTGGGGGAGCAGCAAGAGACTTATTTCAAAAACATGAAAAAAATCCACCTGACACACACACACACACACACAAGTTTCAAGTTTCAAGTTTTGAAAAATACAACAACAAACAGTAATATTGTAAAGTATAATAACAATTGAATTTATAATTATATAGGATTATGTAACGGTTCACAAAATTCACGGTTCAATCACTGTCTGTTGTTGCATTGAGACTCTGGTAGGGCTTTATTTTGAAATTCTCGTCAGCAAAATAGAGGGAAAACAAACAATATTGACAATATTGTTTATAAAATGTTACTCACCATGTTAATTTATGGTTCATTTGACTGTTCCGTTGCGTTCGCCTCACATACTTGATAATCGTGCCGTAAACATTACCTACGCCAATAGGAGGCGCTTATAATCGTGACGTGCGCCAATGGCAGCTGCAAAGGAGAAGCAATATGGGAAATACCGACTGTTTTAAGGAATAAACGCAGAATTTTTTGTTCTTATCGTGTTTAACACAATCTACACTCGATCGCGCGAGGATATCCATCGTGAGAAATCGCAGTTTGAATTTTTTTTTAGTTACCATCGAAGTGAAAGACAGGTCCACTATGTGCTATAAATGGCCGCCGAGCGCCTTCTACTATTGTCGTTGAATGTGAACAGGCAGGCACCTGCCCATTGATCGCTAGAAAGGATCGGCTGATCTGGGCAGGTAAACTGCCATTGCAGCGCGACGATTTTTTTTTTCTTTATTTAATAATACATTTAAATAGTCCAAGTAATGTATACTGTACACCAGTGGTCATATGTTTATTTTGTGTGACATGACACCTATTGGTGTTGCCTATGAACAGTGCTAATTCAGGTTAAGAAACACTGTGACAGAGGCAAAAAAAAAAATGTATAATAACAACAACAACAACAATGATTATGAAGACGCATGCAAAAAAAAGGGAAAAGTAACTTTAAAGCAAAAATGAACAGCGACAAAGAAAAGTTAACCTATCTGAGTCCCAGCACACAATACACAAAGTAAGATTTCCAATACATTTATTTACAATAAGTGATAAATACAGTGCAAAAAGAATCCTAAACAAACAGCTCCAAAAGAAAAAGATATGAAGCGTGTTCTTCAGGAGCAGGTAAAGCCAAAACAAACAAAAGATCACTACCCGGTAGAAGGAAAACCTAATTGACCTACAACAATAAACACAAATAAACAACAGGACTTGTTACCTTACTTCCTAACTAACAAAAAAACTGGAGAAAATGAGAAAAGAAAAATGGCACCCACTCCCATACTGCTCCAACACTCAACAATGGGCAAGCAATTCAAAGCTGTACACTACAGCCACAAGACATTTAAGTTGACCTTGGTTTAAGCTTAACACACCAAAGCTGCCACTACAGCCGTGACAACACATTTAAGCGTAACAACACACTTAAGCTTAACATACACCAACAAGAGCAACACTCCAAGTCTGGTCACACAACAGTCTCAGGCTCTTGGGAGAAGAAATCTCTCCCAGTCTCTCTCTCTCTCTCTCCGGCTCTGCTTAAATACTGGATCCTCTTGCCATTGACGAGGAACAGCTGGTAGGTCCCATCACCTAGATTAGGACAGGGAGGAGCACAAGAAAATTGGACAAAACATACAACAAAACTACAACTCCCAGCAGGCCGTTGGGTCCATTGGCAGCGCGCACACACACACTCAATAAATCAATGAATGACACTTACACATTATAAAACACAAATGCATACACGTCCACCAGTCAAATTAAATCATTAAAGGAAAATCCATCTTTGCAGTGCATACACAGAAGTGGCATTAATGTATTTTCACTGCATTTACAATTGCATAAATAAAGCTATGAGATCGTCACAATTAGAAATCAGGGGGAAAAAATTTAAATAATACTTTTAATATATGTCCAAATAGAAACTGTTATTTAAAATTGTAATAATATATCACAATACTGTAGTTTACAGCCTAGGCTACTATATTTTAATCAAATAAATGCAGGCTGGGGGAGCAGCAAGAGACTTATTTCAAAAACATGAAAAAAATCCACCTGACACACACACACACACACACAAGTTTCAAGTTTCAAGTTTTGAAAAATACAACAACAAACAGTAATATTGTAAAGTATAATAACAATTGAATTTATAATTATATAGGATTATGTAACGGTTCACAAAATTCACGGTTCAATCACTGTCTGTTGTTGCATTGAGACTCTGGTAGGGCTTTATTTTGAAATTCTCGTCAGCAAAATAGAGGGAAAACAAACAATATTGACAATATTGTTTATAAAATGTTACTCACCATGTTAATTTATGGTTCATTTGACTGTTCCGTTGCGTTCGCCTCACATACTTGATAATCGTGCCGTAAACATTACCTACGCCAATAGGAGGCGCTTATAATCGTGACGTGCGCCAATGGCAGCTGCAAAGGAGAAGCAATATGGGAAATACCGACTGTTTTAAGGAATAAACGCAGAATTTTTTGTTCTTATCGTGTTTAACACAATCTACACTCGATCGCGCGAGGATATCCATCGTGAGAAATCGCAGTTTGAATTTTTTTTTAGTTACCATCGAAGTGAAAGACAGGTCCACTATGTACTATAAATGGCCGCCGAGCGCCTTCTACTATTGTCGTTGAATGTGAACAGGCAGGCACCTGCCCATTGATCGCTAGAAAGGATCGGCTGATCTGGGCAGGTAAACTGCCATTGCAGCGCGACGATTGTTTTTTTCTTTATTTAATAATACATTTAAATAGTCCAAGTAATGTATACTGTACACCAGTGGTCATATGTTTATTTTGTGTGACATGACACCTATTGGTGTTGCCTATGAACAGTGCTAATTCAGGTTAAGAAACACTGTGACAGAGGCAAAAAAAAAAATGTATAATAACAACAACAACAACAACAACAACAACAATGATTATGAAGACGCATGCAAAAAAAAGGGAAAAGTAACTTTAAAGCAAAAATGAACAGCGACAAAGAAAAGTTAACCTATCTGAGTCCCAGCACACAATACACAAAGTAAGATTTCCAATACATTTATTTACAATAAGTGATAAATACAGTGCAAAAAGAATCCTAAACAAACAGCTCCAAAAGAAAAAGATATGAAGCGTGTTCTTCAGGAGCAGGTAAAGCCAAAACAAACAAAAGATCACTACCCGGTAGAAGGAAAACCTAATTGACCTACAACAATAAACACAAATAAACAACAGGACTTCTTACCTTACTTCCTAACTAACAAAAAAACTGGAGAAAATGAGAAAAGAAAAATGGCACCCACTCCCATACTGCTCCAACACTCAACAATGGGCAAGCAATTCAAAGCTGTACACTACAGCCACAAGACATTTAAGTTGACCTTGGTTTAAGCTTAACACACCAAAGCTGCCACTACAGCCGTGACAACACATTTAAGCGTAACAACACACTTAAGCTTAACATACACCAACAAGAGCAACACTCCAAGTCTGGTCACACAACAGTCTCAGGCTCTTGGGAGAAGAAATCTCTCCCAGTCTCTCTCTCTCTCTCTCTCCGGCTCTGCTTAAATACTGGATCCTCTTGCCATTGACGAGGAACAGCTGGTAGGTCCCATCACCTAGATTAGGACAGGGAGGAGCACAAGAAAATTGGACAAAACATACAACAAAACTACAACTCCCAGCAGGCCGTTGGGTCCATTGGCAGCGCGCACACACACACTCAATAAATCAATGAATGACACTTACACATTATAAAACACAAATGCATACACGTCCACCAGTCAAATTAAATCATTAAAGGAAAATCCATCTTTGCAGTGCATACACAGAAGTGGCATTAATGTATTTTCACTGCATTTACAATTGCATAAATAAAGCTATGAGATCGTCACAATTAGAAATCAGGGGGAAAAAATTTAAATAATACTTTTAATATATGTCCAAATAGAAACTGTTATTTAAAATTGTAATAATATATCACAATACTGTAGTTTACAGCCTAGGCTACTATATTTTAATCAAATAAATGCAGGCTGGGGGAGCAGCAAGAGACTTATTTCAAAAACATGAAAAAAATCCACCTGACACACACACACACACACACACACACACACACACAAGTTTCAAGTTTCAAGTTTTGAAAAATACAACAACAAACAGTAATATTGTAAAGTATAATAACAATTGAATTTATAATTATATAGGATTATGTAACGGTTCACAAAATTCACGGTTCAATCACTGTCTGTTGTTGCATTGAGACTCTGGTAGGGCTTTATTTTGAAATTCTCGTCAGCAAAATAGAGGGAAAACAAACAATATTGACAATATTGTTTATAAAATGTTACTCACCATGTTAATTTATGGTTCATTTGACTGTTCCGTTGCGTTCGCCTCACATACTTGATAATCGTGCCGTAAACATTACCTACGCCAATAGGAGGCGCTTATAATCGTGACGTGCGCCAATGGCAGCTGCAAAGGAGAAGCAATATGGGAAATACCGACTGTTTTAAGGAATAAACGCAGAATTTTTTGTTCTTATCGTGTTTAACACAATCTACACTCGATCGCGCGAGGATATCCATCGTGAGAAATCGCAGTTTGAATTTTTTTTTAGTTACCATCGAAGTGAAAGACAGGTCCACTATGTGCTATAAATGGCCGCCGAGCGCCTTCTACTATTGTCGTTGAATGTGAACAGGCAGGCACCTGCCCATTGATCGCTAGAAAGGATCGGCTGATCTGGGCAGGTAAACTGCCATTGCAGCGCGACGATTTTTTTTTTCTTTATTTAATAATACATTTAAATAGTCCAAGTAATGTATACTGTACACCAGTGGTCATATGTTTATTTTGTGTGACATGACACCTATTGGTGTTGCCTATGAACAGTGCTAATTCAGGTTAAGAAACACTGTGACAGAGGCAAAAAAAAAAAAAAGTATAATAACAACAACAACAACAACAACAACAACAACAATGATTATGAAGACGCATGCAAAAAAAAGGGAAAAGTAACTTTAAAGCAAAAATGAACAGCGACAAAGAAAAGTTAACCTATCTGAGTCCCAGCACACAATACACAAAGTAAGATTTCCAATACATTTATTTACAATAAGTGATAAATACAGTGCAAAAAGAATCCTAAACAAACAGCTCCAAAAGAAAAAGATATGAAGCGTGTTCTTCAGGAGCAGGTAAAGCCAAAACAAACAAAAGATCACTACCCGGTAGAAGGAAAACCTAATTGACCTACAACAATAAACACAAATAAACAACAGGACTTGTTACCTTACTTCCTAACTAACAAAAAAACTGGAGAAAATGAGAAAAGAAAAATGGCACCCACTCCCATACTGCTCCAACACTCAACAATGGGCAAGCAATTCAAAGCTGTACACTACAGCCACAAGACATTTAAGTTGACCTTGGTTTAAGCTTAACACACCAAAGCTGCCACTACAGCCGTGACAACACATTTAAGCGTAACAACACACTTAAGCTTAACATACACCAACAAGAGCAACACTCCAAGTCTGGTCACACAACAGTCTCAGGCTCTTGGGAGAAGAAATCTCTCCCAGTCTCTCTCTCTCTCTCTCCGGCTCTGCTTAAATACTGGATCCTCTTGCCATTGACGAGGAACAGCTGGTAGGTCCCATCACCTAGATTAGGACAGGGAGGAGCACAAGAAAATTGGACAAAACATACAACAAAACTACAACTCCCAGCAGGCCGTTGGGTCCATTGGCAGCGCGCACACACACACTCAATAAATCAATGAATGACACTTACACATTATAAAACACAAATGCATACACGTCCACCAGTCAAATTAAATCATTAAAGGAAAATCCATCTTTGCAGTGCATACACAGAAGTGGCATTAATGTATTTTCACTGCATTTACAATTGCATAAATAAAGCTATGAGATCGTCACAATTAGAAATCAGGGGGAAAAAATTTAAATAATACTTTTAATATATGTCCAAATAGAAACTGTTATTTAAAATTGTAATAATATATCACAATACTGTAGTTTACAGCCTAGGCTACTATATTTTAATCAAATAAATGCAGGCTGGGGGAGCAGCAAGAGACTTATTTCAAAAACATGAAAAAAATCCACCTGACACACACACACACACACACAAGTTTCAAGTTTCAAGTTTTGAAAAATACAACAACAAACAGTAATATTGTAAAGTATAATAACAATTGAATTTATAATTATATAGGATTATGTAACGGTTCACAAAATTCACGGTTCAATCACTGTCTGTTGTTGCATTGAGACTCTGGTAGGGCTTTATTTTGAAATTCTCGTCAGCAAAATAGAGGGAAAACAAACAATATTGACAATATTGTTTATAAAATGTTACTCACCATGTTAATTTATGGTTCATTTGACTGTTCCGTTGCGTTCGCCTCACATACTTGATAATCGTGCCGTAAACATTACCTACGCCAATAGGAGGCGCTTATAATCGTGACGTGCGCCAATGGCAGCTGCAAAGGAGAAGCAATATGGGAAATACCGACTGTTTTAAGGAATAAACGCAGAATTTTTTGTTCTTATCGTGTTTAACACAATCTACACTCGATCGCGCGAGGATATCCATCGTGAGAAATCGCAGTTTGAATTTTTTTTTAGTTACCATCGAAGTGAAAGACAGGTCCACTATGTACTATAAATGGCCGCCGAGCGCCTTCTACTATTGTCGTTGAATGTGAACAGGCAGGCACCTGCCCATTGATCGCTAGAAAGGATCGGCTGATCTGGGCAGGTAAACTGCCATTGCAGCGCGACGATTGTTTTTTTCTTTATTTAATAATACATTTAAATAGTCCAAGTAATGTATACTGTACACCAGTGGTCATATGTTTATTTTGTGTGACATGACACCTATTGGTGTTGCCTATGAACAGTGCTAATTCAGGTTAAGAAACACTGTGACAGAGGCAAAAAAAAAAATGTATAATAACAACAACAACAACAACAACAACAACAATGATTATGAAGACGCATGCAAAAAAAAGGGAAAAGTAACTTTAAAGCAAAAATGAACAGCGACAAAGAAAAGTTAACCTATCTGAGTCCCAGCACACAATACACAAAGTAAGATTTCCAATACATTTATTTACAATAAGTGATAAATACAGTGCAAAAAGAATCCTAAACAAACAGCTCCAAAAGAAAAAGATATGAAGCGTGTTCTTCAGGAGCAGGTAAAGCCAAAACAAACAAAAGATCACTACCCGGTAGAAGGAAAACCTAATTGACCTACAACAATAAACACAAATAAACAACAGGACTTCTTACCTTACTTCCTAACTAACAAAAAAACTGGAGAAAATGAGAAAAGAAAAATGGCACCCACTCCCATACTGCTCCAACACTCAACAATGGGCAAGCAATTCAAAGCTGTACACTACAGCCACAAGACATTTAAGTTGACCTTGGTTTAAGCTTAACACACCAAAGCTGCCACTACAGCCGTGACAACACATTTAAGCGTAACAACACACTTAAGCTTAACATACACCAACAAGAGCAACACTCCAAGTCTGGTCACACAACAGTCTCAGGCTCTTGGGAGAAGAAATCTCTCCCAGTCTCTCTCTCTCTCTCTCTCCGGCTCTGCTTAAATACTGGATCCTCTTGCCATTGACGAGGAACAGCTGGTAGGTCCCATCACCTAGATTAGGACAGGGAGGAGCACAAGAAAATTGGACAAAACATACAACAAAACTACAACTCCCAGCAGGCCGTTGGGTCCATTGGCAGCGCGCACACACACACTCAATAAATCAATGAATGACACTTACACATTATAAAACACAAATGCATACACGTCCACCAGTCAAATTAAATCATTAAAGGAAAATCCATCTTTGCAGTGCATACACAGAAGTGGCATTAATGTATTTTCACTGCATTTACAATTGCATAAATAAAGCTATGAGATCGTCACAATTAGAAATCAGGGGGAAAAAATTTAAATAATACTTTTAATATATGTCCAAATAGAAACTGTTATTTAAAATTGTAATAATATATCACAATACTGTAGTTTACAGCCTAGGCTACTATATTTTAATCAAATAAATGCAGGCTGGGGGAGCAGCAAGAGACTTATTTCAAAAACATGAAAAAAATCCACCTGACACACACACACACACACACACACACACACACACAAGTTTCAAGTTTCAAGTTTTGAAAAATACAACAACAAACAGTAATATTGTAAAGTATAATAACAATTGAATTTATAATTATATAGGATTATGTAACGGTTCACAAAATTCACGGTTCAATCACTGTCTGTTGTTGCATTGAGACTCTGGTAGGGCTTTATTTTGAAATTCTCGTCAGCAAAATAGAGGGAAAACAAACAATATTGACAATATTGTTTATAAAATGTTACTCACCATGTTAATTTATGGTTCATTTGACTGTTCCGTTGCGTTCGCCTCACATACTTGATAATCGTGCCGTAAACATTACCTACGCCAATAGGAGGCGCTTATAATCGTGACGTGCGCCAATGGCAGCTGCAAAGGAGAAGCAATATGGGAAATACCGACTGTTTTAAGGAATAAACGCAGAATTTTTTGTTCTTATCGTGTTTAACACAATCTACACTCGATCGCGCGAGGATATCCATCGTGAGAAATCGCAGTTTGAATTTTTTTTTAGTTACCATCGAAGTGAAAGACAGGTCCACTATGTGCTATAAATGGCCGCCGAGCGCCTTCTACTATTGTCGTTGAATGTGAACAGGCAGGCACCTGCCCATTGATCGCTAGAAAGGATCGGCTGATCTGGGCAGGTAAACTGCCATTGCAGCGCGACGATTTTTTTTTTCTTTATTTAATAATACATTTAAATAGTCCAAGTAATGTATACTGTACACCAGTGGTCATATGTTTATTTTGTGTGACATGACACCTATTGGTGTTGCCTATGAACAGTGCTAATTCAGGTTAAGAAACACTGTGACAGAGGCAAAAAAAAAAAAAAGTATAATAACAACAACAACAACAACAACAACAACAACAATGATTATGAAGACGCATGCAAAAAAAAGGGAAAAGTAACTTTAAAGCAAAAATGAACAGCGACAAAGAAAAGTTAACCTATCTGAGTCCCAGCACACAATACACAAAGTAAGATTTCCAATACATTTATTTACAATAAGTGATAAATACAGTGCAAAAAGAATCCTAAACAAACAGCTCCAAAAGAAAAAGATATGAAGCGTGTTCTTCAGGAGCAGGTAAAGCCAAAACAAACAAAAGATCACTACCCGGTAGAAGGAAAACCTAATTGACCTACAACAATAAACACAAATAAACAACAGGACTTGTTACCTTACTTCCTAACTAACAAAAAAACTGGAGAAAATGAGAAAAGAAAAATGGCACCCACTCCCATACTGCTCCAACACTCAACAATGGGCAAGCAATTCAAAGCTGTACACTACAGCCACAAGACATTTAAGTTGACCTTGGTTTAAGCTTAACACACCAAAGCTGCCACTACAGCCGTGACAACACATTTAAGCGTAACAACACACTTAAGCTTAACATACACCAACAAGAGCAACACTCCAAGTCTGGTCACACAACAGTCTCAGGCTCTTGGGAGAAGAAATCTCTCCCAGTCTCTCTCTCTCTCTCTCCGGCTCTGCTTAAATACTGGATCCTCTTGCCATTGACGAGGAACAGCTGGTAGGTCCCATCACCTAGATTAGGACAGGGAGGAGCACAAGAAAATTGGACAAAACATACAACAAAACTACAACTCCCAGCAGGCCGTTGGGTCCATTGGCAGCGCGCACACACACACTCAATAAATCAATGAATGACACTTACACATTATAAAACACAAATGCATACACGTCCACCAGTCAAATTAAATCATTAAAGGAAAATCCATCTTTGCAGTGCATACACAGAAGTGGCATTAATGTATTTTCACTGCATTTACAATTGCATAAATAAAGCTATGAGATCGTCACAATTAGAAATCAGGGGGAAAAAATTTAAATAATACTTTTAATATATGTCCAAATAGAAACTGTTATTTAAAATTGTAATAATATATCACAATACTGTAGTTTACAGCCTAGGCTACTATATTTTAATCAAATAAATGCAGGCTGGGGGAGCAGCAAGAGACTTATTTCAAAAACATGAAAAAAATCCACCTGACACACACACACACACACACAAGTTTCAAGTTTCAAGTTTTGAAAAATACAACAACAAACAGTAATATTGTAAAGTATAATAACAATTGAATTTATAATTATATAGGATTATGTAACGGTTCACAAAATTCACGGTTCAATCACTGTCTGTTGTTGCATTGAGACTCTGGTAGGGCTTTATTTTGAAATTCTCGTCAGCAAAATAGAGGGAAAACAAACAATATTGACAATATTGTTTATAAAATGTTACTCACCATGTTAATTTATGGTTCATTTGACTGTTCCGTTGCGTTCGCCTCACATACTTGATAATCGTGCCGTAAACATTACCTACGCCAATAGGAGGCGCTTATAATCGTGACGTGCGCCAATGGCAGCTGCAAAGGAGAAGCAATATGGGAAATACCGACTGTTTTAAGGAATAAACGCAGAATTTTTTGTTCTTATCGTGTTTAACACAATCTACACTCGATCGCGCGAGGATATCCATCGTGAGAAATCGCAGTTTGAATTTTTTTTTAGTTACCATCGAAGTGAAAGACAGGTCCACTATGTGCTATAAATGGCCGCCGAGCGCCTTCTACTATTGTCGTTGAATGTGAACAGGCAGGCACCTGCCCATTGATCGCTAGAAAGGATCGGCTGATCTGGGCAGGTAAACTGCCATTGCAGCGCGACGATTTTTTTTTTCTTTATTTAATAATACATTTAAATAGTCCAAGTAATGTATACTGTACACCAGTGGTCATATGTTTATTTTGTGTGACATGACACCTATTGGTGTTGCCTATGAACAGTGCTAATTCAGGTTAAGAAACACTGTGACAGAGGCAAAAAAAAAAAAAGTATAATAACAACAACAACAACAACAACAACAACAATGATTATGAAGACGCATGCAAAAAAAAGGGAAAAGTAACTTTAAAGCAAAAATGAACAGCGACAAAGAAAAGTTAACCTATCTGAGTCCCAGCACACAATACACAAAGTAAGATTTCCAATACATTTATTTACAATAAGTGATAAATACAGTGCAAAAAGAATCCTAAACAAACAGCTCCAAAAGAAAAAGATATGAAGCGTGTTCTTCAGGAGCAGGTAAAGCCAAAACAAACAAAAGATCACTACCCGGTAGAAGGAAAACCTAATTGACCTACAACAATAAACACAAATAAACAACAGGACTTCTTACCTTACTTCCTAACTAACAAAAAAACTGGAGAAAATGAGAAAAGAAAAATGGCACCCACTCCCATACTGCTCCAACACTCAACAATGGGCAAGCAATTCAAAGCTGTACACTACAGCCACAAGACATTTAAGTTGACCTTGGTTTAAGCTTAACACACCAAAGCTGCCACTACAGCCGTGACAACACATTTAAGCGTAACAACACACTTAAGCTTAACATACACCAACAAGAGCAACACTCCAAGTCTGGTCACACAACAGTCTCAGGCTCTTGGGAGAAGAAATCTCTCCCAGTCTCTCTCTCTCTCTCTCCGGCTCTGCTTAAATACTGGATCCTCTTGCCATTGACGAGGAACAGCTGGTAGGTCCCATCACCTAGATTAGGACAGGGAGGAGCACAAGAAAATTGGACAAAACATACAACAAAACTACAACTCCCAGCAGGCCGTTGGGTCCATTGGCAGCGCGCACACACACACTCAATAAATCAATGAATGACACTTACACATTATAAAACACAAATGCATACACGTCCACCAGTCAAATTAAATCATTAAAGGAAAATCCATCTTTGCAGTGCATACACAGAAGTGGCATTAATGTATTTTCACTGCATTTACAATTGCATAAATAAAGCTATGAGATCGTCACAATTAGAAATCAGGGGGAAAAAATTTAAATAATACTTTTAATATATGTCCAAATAGAAACTGTTATTTAAAATTGTAATAATATATCACAATACTGTAGTTTACAGCCTAGGCTACTATATTTTAATCAAATAAATGCAGGCTGGGGGAGCAGCAAGAGACTTATTTCAAAAACATGAAAAAAATCCACCTGACACACACACACACACACACACACACACACACACAAGTTTCAAGTTTTGAAAAATACAACAACAAACAGTAATATTGTAAAGTATAATAACAATTGAATTTATAATTATATAGGATTATGTAACGGTTCACAAAATTCACGGTTCAATCACTGTCTGTTGTTGCATTGAGACTCTGGTAGGGCTTTATTTTGAAATTCTCGTCAGCAAAATAGAGGGAAAACAAACAATATTGACAATATTGTTTATAAAATGTTATTCACCATGTTAATTTATGGTTCATTTGACTGTTCCGTTGCGTTCGCCTCACATACTTGATAATCGTGCCGTAAACATTACCTACGCCAATAGGAGGCGCTTATAATCGTGACGTGCGCCAATGGCAGCTGCAAAGGAGAAGCAATATGGGAAATACCGACTGTTTTAAGGAATAAACGCAGAATTTTTTGTTCTTATCGTGTTTAACACAATCTACACTCGATCGCGCGAGGATATCCATCGTGAGAAATCGCAGTTTGAATTTTTTTTTAGTTACCATCGAAGTGAAAGACAGGTCCACTATGTGCTATAAATGGCCGCCGAGCGCCTTTTACTATTGTCGTTGAATGTGAACAGGCAGGCACCTGCCCATTGATCGCTAGAAAGGATCGGCTGATCTGGGCAGGTAAACTGCCATTGCAGCGCGACGATTTTTTTTTTCTTTATTTAATAATACATTTAAATAGTCCAAGTAATGTATACTGTACACCAGTGGTCATATGTTTATTTTGTGTGACATGACACCTATTGGTGTTGCCTATGAACAGTGCTAATTCAGGTTAAGAAACACTGTGACAGAGGCAAAAAAAAAAAAGTATAATAACAACAACAACAACTACAACAACAATGATTATGAAGACGCATGCAAAAAAAAGGGAAAAGTAACTTTAAAGCAAAAATGAACAGCGACAAAGAAAAGTTAACCTATCTGAGTCCCAGCACACAATACACAAAGTAAGATTTCCAATACATTTATTTACAATAAGTGATAAATACAGTGCAAAAAGAATCCTAAACAAACAGCTCCAAAAGAAAAAGATATGAAGCGTGTTCTTCAGGAGCAGGTAAAGCCAAAACAAACAAAAGATCACTACCCGGTAGAAGGAAAACCTAATTGACCTACAACAATAAACACAAATAAACAACAGGACTTCTTACCTTACTTCCTAACTAACAAAAAAACTGGAGAAAATGAGAAAAGAAAAATGGCACCCACTCCCATACTGCTCCAACACTCAACAATGGGCAAGCAATTCAAAGCTGTACACTACAGCCACAAGACATTTAAGTTGACCTTGGTTTAAGCTTAACACACCAAAGCTGCCACTACAGCCGTGACAACACATTTAAGCGTAACAACACACTTAAGCTTAACATACACCAACAAGAGCAACACTCCAAGTCTGGTCACACAACAGTCTCAGGCTCTTGGGAGAAGAAATCTCTCCCAGTCTCTCTCTCTCTCTCCGGCTCTGCTTAAATACTGGATCCTCTTGCCATTGACGAGGAACAGCTGGTAGGTCCCATCACCTAGATTAGGACAGGGAGGAGCACAAGAAAATTGGACAAAACATACAACAAAACTACAACTCCCAGCAGGCCGTTGGGTCCATTGGCAGCGCGCACACACACTCAATAAATCAATGAATGACACTTACACATTATAAAACACAAATGCATACACGTCCACCAGTCAAATTAAATCATTAAAGGAAAATCCATCTTTGCAGTGCATACACAGAAGTGGCATTAATGTATTTTCACTGCATTTACAATTGCATAAATAAAGCTATGAGATCGTCACAATTAGAAATCAGGGGGAAAAAATAAAAATAATACTTTTAATATATGTCCAAATAGAAACTGTTATTTAAAATTGTAATAATATATCACAATACTGTAGTTTACAGCCTAGGCTACTATATTTTAATCAAATAAATGCAGGCTGGGGGAGCAGCAAGAGACTTATTTCAAAAACATGAAAAAAATCCACCTGACACACACACACACACACACACACACACACACAAGTTTCAAGTTTTGAAAAATACAACAACAAACAGTAATATTGTAAAGTATAATAACAATTGAATTTATAATTATATAGGATTATGTAACGGTTCACAAAATTCACGGTTCAATCACTGTCTGTTGTTGCATTGAGACTCTGGTAGGGCTTTATTTTGAAATTCTCGTCAGCAAAATAGAGGGAAAACAAACAATATTGACAATATTGTTTATAAAATGTTATTCACCATGTTAATTTATGGTTCATTTGACTGTTCCGTTGCGTTCGCCTCACATACTTGATAATCGTGCCGTAAACATTACCTACGCCAATAGGAGGCGCTTATAATCGTGACGTGCGCCAATGGCAGCTGCAAAGGAGAAGCAATATGGGAAATACCGACTGTTTTAAGGAATAAACGCAGAATTTTTTGTTCTTATCGTGTTTAACACAATCTACACTCGATCGCGCGAGGATATCCATCGTGAGAAATCGCAGTTTGAATTTTTTTTTAGTTACCATCGAAGTGAAAGACAGGTCCACTATGTGCTATAAATGGCCGCCGAGCGCCTTTTACTATTGTCGTTGAATGTGAACAGGCAGGCACCTGCCCATTGATCGCTAGAAAGGATCGGCTGATCTGGGCAGGTAAACTGCCATTGCAGCGCGACGATTTTTTTTTTCTTTATTTAATAATACATTTAAATAGTCCAAGTAATGTATACTGTACACCAGTGGTCATATGTTTATTTTGTGTGACATGACACCTATTGGTGTTGCCTATGAACAGTGCTAATTCAGGTTAAGAAACACTGTGACAGAGGCAAAAAAAAAAATGTATAATAACAACAACAACAACAATGATTATGAAGACGCATGCAAAAAAAAGGGAAAAGTAACTTTAAAGCAAAAATGAACAGCGACAAAGAAAAGTTAACCTATCTGAGTCCCAGCACACAATACACAAAGTAAGATTTCCAATACATTTATTTACAATAAGTGATAAATACAGTGCAAAAAGAATCCTAAACAAACAGCTCCAAAAGAAAAAGATATGAAGCGTGTTCTTCAGGAGCAGGTAAAGCCAAAACAAACAAAAGATCACTACCCGGTAGAAGGAAAACCTAATTGACCTACAACAATAAACACAAATAAACAACAGGACTTCTTACCTTACTTCCTAACTAACAAAAAAACTGGAGAAAATGAGAAAAGAAAAATGGCACCCACTCCCATACTGCTCCAACACTCAACAATGGGCAAGCAATTCAAAGCTGTACACTACAGCCACAAGACATTTAAGTTGACCTTGGTTTAAGCTTAACACACCAAAGCTGCCACTACAGCCGTGACAACACATTTAAGCGTAACAACACACTTAAGCTTAACATACACCAACAAGAGCAACACTCCAAGTCTGGTCACACAACAGTCTCAGGCTCTTGGGAGAAGAAATCTCTCCCAGTCTCTCTCTCTCTCTCTCTCCGGCTCTGCTTAAATACTGGATCCTCTTGCCATTGACGAGGAACAGCTGGTAGGTCCCATCACCTAGATTAGGACAGGGAGGAGCACAAGAAAATTGGACAAAACATACAACAAAACTACAACTCCCAGCAGGCCGTTGGGTCCATTGGCAGCGCGCACACACACACTCAATAAATCAATGAATGACACTTACACATTATAAAACACAAATGCATACACGTCCACCAGTCAAATTAAATCATTAAAGGAAAATCCATCTTTGCAGTGCATACACAGAAGTGGCATTAATGTATTTTCACTGCATTTACAATTGCATAAATAAAGCTATGAGATCGTCACAATTAGAAATCAGGGGGAAAAAATTTAAATAATACTTTTAATATATGTCCAAATAGAAACTGTTATTTAAAATTGTAATAATATATCACAATACTGTAGTTTACAGCCTAGGCTACTATATTTTAATCAAATAAATGCAGGCTGGGGGAGCAGCAAGAGACTTATTTCAAAAACATGAAAAAAATCCACCTGACACACACACACACACACACACACACAAGTTTCAAGTTTCAAGTTTTGAAAAATACAACAACAAACAGTAATATTGTAAAGTATAATAACAATTGAATTTATAATTATATAGGATTATGTAACGGTTCACAAAATTCACGGTTCAATCACTGTCTGTTGTTGCATTGAGACTCTGGTAGGGCTTTATTTTGAAATTCTCGTCAGCAAAATAGAGGGAAAACAAACAATATTGACAATATTGTTTATAAAATGTTACTCACCATGTTAATTTATGGTTCATTTGACTGTTCCGTTGCGTTCGCCTCACATACTTGATAATCGTGCCGTAAACATTACCTACGCCAATAGGAGGCGCTTATAATCGTGACGTGCGCCAATGGCAGCTGCAAAGGAGAAGCAATATGGGAAATACCGACTGTTTTAAGGAATAAACGCAGAATTTTTTGTTCTTATCGTGTTTAACACAATCTACACTCGATCGCGCGAGGATATCCATCGTGAGAAATCGCAGTTTGAATTTTTTTTTAGTTACCATCGAAGTGAAAGACAGGTCCACTATGTGCTATAAATGGCCGCCGAGCGCCTTCTACTATTGTCGTTGAATGTGAACAGGCAGGCACCTGCCCATTGATCGCTAGAAAGGATCGGCTGATCTGGGCAGGTAAACTGCCATTGCAGCGCGACGATTTTTTTTTTCTTTATTTAATAATACATTTAAATAGTCCAAGTAATGTATACTGTACACCAGTGGTCATATGTTTATTTTGTGTGACATGACACCTATTGGTGTTGCCCATGAACAGTGCTAATTCAGGTTAAGAAACACTGTGACAGAGGCAAAAAAAATGTATAATAATAATAATAATAATAATAATAATAACAACAACAACAACAACAACAACAATAATGATTATGACGACGCATGCAAAACAGAGAGAAAAGACTCAATTCTATTCGAATAATTACACAATACCACTGTTACGTTCCCAATTCATTTTCTAGGGGCAAAAGGGAAAAGTAACTAAAAGTAAAAAAGTAAGCAAAAATTAACAGCGACAAAGAAAAGTTAACCTATCTGAGTCCCAGCACACAATACACAAAGTAAGATTTCCAATACATTTATTTACAATAAGTGATAAATACAGAGCAAAAAGAATCCTAAACAAACAGCTCCAAAAGAAAAAGATATGAAGCGTGTTCTTCAGGAGCAGGTAAAGCCAAAACAAACAAAAGATCACTACCCGGTAGAAGGAAAACCTAATTGACCTACAACAATAAACACAAATAAACAACAGGACTTCTTAACTTACTTCCTAACTAACAAAAAAACAGGAGAAAATGAGAAAAGAAAAATGGCACCCACTCCCTACTGCTCCAACACTCAACAATGGGCAAGTTGTGAGGGGAGAAATTGTGTTTAAAGATATTCCAACATAACAAGGATTGTTTATGAAAATTGCTTGATTTCACGGGGAGTTTTCCTACCGAAAAAGGACATATCAATAGAAAGTTAAGACCACCAATAGTTTCAAATAAGCTGTTTGGAATAATATTCCACATACTATTTGGACACTTGAGGAATCTTTTAATCCAGTTGATTTTTATAATTTGGTTAAATGAAGTAAAAGTCAGTACATTCAGACCACCTTCAGCCAGAGGGTTTGAGAGAACAGACCTTTTAACCTTGTCAGGCTTATTCTTCCATATAAATTTGAAGAGAATTTGATCAAATTGGGAACAAGTGGATTTTGGAACATCTAGAGATGAGAAAACATAAGCTGCTCTTGACATCCCTTCTGCCTTACTTAACAGAACTCTGCCATATATGGATAGATCTCTGGCAGACCAACAATTAAATTTGATTTTGATGCATGGTCTGAGTCACCGGGAGCATATTTAGGTCCAGAGTTTCTCTAGGATTTCTCGATATTTTAATACCAAGATAAGTGATAGTGTTTTTGAGCAGGATATTACATATTTCAGATTGGCTGCTGTCTTTTAGGGGCAGAATTTCAAATTTTTGAACTTTTGAGAACTTAGATATTGTAGATAAAGCTAGGGGTACTTGTTCGATATTTTGCAAAAATAAACTAGTATCGTCTGCAAGTTGTGAGATTTTGATTTCTTTGTCAAGTACTCCAATTCCCTTAAAAGGAGTTTTCTAATATCAAGTAATTCAATATTTGGGCAACAAGCAAGAAGATATAAGGGGAGGCTGGGCATCCTTGGCGTACCCCTTTTTCTACATTAAATCTCTGAGATGTTCCATACTGAGCTATTGTTATTTTTATAAAGTGTTGTCATTGCTTTAATGAAGAAATTGCCAAAATTTAAGAAGGATAGGGTGTCTAATATGAATTTATGTCTAATTGTGTCGAATGCCTTCTGAAAATCTAGAAAAAGAATAATTGGGTCTCCAGAGAGCATGTGACTGTAATTTACCAAGTCCAAAACTAATCTAATATTATTAGAAATGTGACGTCCAGGCATGAAGCCGCTTTGAGATTCGTGTATAATGTCGTTTTTTCCATATTTTAATCGTTTGGCTAGTACCGACGCCAAGATTTTGTAATCATTGTTTAACAATGTAATACCACGCCAATTATCAATCAATAGAGTGTCTTTATTAGGTTTTGGGACTAACGTTATTAGGCCTTGCTTCATTGAGTGGGGTAAATCTTCATCACTCAAGGAAATTTGGATGTTTCTTCAAGAAATGCTTGGTAAAATTCACCTGTAAGGCCATCATTTCCAGGTGATTTGTTGAGTTTAAGATGTTTTATTCCCCATTTTATTTCCTCGATAGATAACAATTCATCACATTCCTCTCTGAAGGTGGTGCTTGCTTTATTTTATTTTTAAGTGAATTAAAAATAACAGATGACTCAGTACATATGTCCATCTTGTGAAGATTAGCATAATATACGGACACAAACTTGGAGATAGTATTATAATCTTCTGTTATGGAACTTCCTACTTTTAGTTTAGTTAACGAACTTCTTTCCATATTTCTTTTTTCAATGCCAAAAAAATATTTGCTGTTTTTCTCTCCTTCTTCAAACCATTTTAGTCTTGATCGTATGAATGCCCCTTTAGCTTTTTCCTTATAAATTTCATCCAATTCTGTTTGAAAGCAGTCTAACTGCAAAGATTGTTCATTATCTGTTGAATTTAGAATGATGTCTGAGATACCTTTGATTAAAAATTCTATTCTTGCTCTTTTTCTTTTAGTTAAGTTTTTGCTGAAACTAATGGCATATTTTCTGATTTCATATTTGAGCAATTCCCACTGTTTCCCGTATTCATCTACAGATACTGCTAGTTCCCAATGTTGTTTTATAAGTTTTTTTTATAGATTCTGTAAAGTTTTTGTTATTTAACAAAGCATTGTTAAATTTCCAATAATTGAATTTGTTTATTTTATTTTGCTGTGACCAATTTAATTTGAGAAAAATTGTTCTATGATCTGTCATTATAGTAGGACAAATTTTAACTTCTGTGACTTGTTTCTCCATGTCATTAGAGATCAGCCAAAAGTCGATTCGAGAGCAGCGTGATAGATCATTGTTGCATGTATATATTGCCTCTCTGTTGGACCGTTCTCATCCCCAAATTGTCATATACTGACGCTTTCAAAATTTCTTCAATATCTGACGCACAAAGCACCCTTTAGCGTCCATATGAGACGCATAACCCTACCACAGACCTAAACCTATAGCCGAAGCGTCTCATATGGACGCTAAAGGGTGCTTTGTGCGTCGGATATTGAAGAATGTTTGAAAGTGACGATTTGGGGATGAGAATGTGTTGCCATATGTCTACTAAGTTTAATCTTGTACAAAATTTGGTAAGACTGTTTTCTCTATCTCTAGCTTTAGAAGGGTGTCTATCCAGGTCCTGAGACCATACCATATTAAAGTCCCCTCCCAAAATAACCTTGGCTGAAGGGTATTTGTAGGTGAGGGAATTAATAATATTTTCAACCTCTTCTAATAAGTGATAGTTTATTAAGTCAGTGTTATATCCATAAATGTTCCCTAGTAAAACAAAATTCGTATGTATTTCCAAGACCAAAAATATATAGTGTCCTTTATCATCAATTCTTTTGTCCAAAACCTTTCCATTGAATTTGTCCTTTAGAATAGTGACTCCTGCAGACCTATTAGACCCATGAGAAAACCAACTTTCCTTCCCCCATTGCTTTTTCCAAAATGTTTTATCCTCTGAGCAAGAATGACTCTCTTGAAGAAAGACAAAATCTGCCTTTGCCTCCTTACAAAATAAGAAAAACTCTTTTCTTTTTACAATATTTCACAGACCCCTAAGTGTTAACAGATACCAAAATTAAATCCAGAAAAAAACCCTTATATATAAAACTATCACAATATTATCTCAAAGACGTCAACCCTATAAAATGACTCCTGTATTGAGTATGTATTTTACATTTGGACATAGCAAAATAATAACAATATAGTATATTGACAATTTTGGAAAATTGTTCATCACATATTAACCGTATGAACAAAGTGTTAAGTAACATTTAGGACATTCATTTCTAGCAAAGTGAACACAGTCTAAAATAACAATTAGAACATTGGTTTAGAACGAATTCTGCCAACTTGCATTTATATAGTTCTTTTATTCCCGAATATCTCTTGTTAATCAGAGCGAATGAGATATGGGGTAAGAGAGCAAAAACATCATCATAAACGGCAGTTTGGGTTTAGCTTTCAGACACATGGCGAATCTCCTTACCATCTATGTATCCTTTAATTCCCACAAAGTACGCCTTGCTCCCGTTCTTGCGTGCTCTTTCAATAATTGGCCACAGCGCGTAGTGGTGCGATACTGCAAATTTCGGTATCGATCCGATACCAAGTAAATACAGGGCCAGTATCGCCGATATCGATTCCGATACCAATACTTTTTCATTTTAAAAGCATGCACTTTTAAAATGATTTATGAGGTGAATGCATCATTAATATGCTAAATCTGAATACGTTTTAATGACTACTAAATATTTTGTGATTTGTGCTCTCAACTCGCCTGTAATTAGTCAGTGACTTTTACAAAACTACCCTAATTATATTACTAGCCTACTACTAGCCTACTAGTACTAGTCTACTGCAAAAGTTTGGGGTCTGTAAGATTTTTATTTCTCTTCTGCATTTATTTGATCAAAAATACAGTAAAAACTGTAATATTACAATTTAACATAGGTTTTCTATGTCATAGTAAACTGTAATTTATTCATGTGATCAAAGCTGAATTTTTCGGCATCATTACTCCAGTCATGATGAGAAATCATTTTAATATGCTGATTTGCTGCTCAAGAAATTATTATTATCGATGTTGAAAACAGTTTCATATTTTTGTGGAAACCATGATACATTTTATGCAGAATTATTTGATGAACAAAGTTGAAAGAACAGCATTTATATGAAATAGATTTTTTTTTAAGATTGTAAAACACTTGACTGTCACTTTTGATCAATTTAATGCATCGAATAAAAATATTAATTTCATTAAAAAAAATCTTACTGACGTCAACATTTTGAACCGTTATGTACACTTTTGGTTTGTTTATTGCGAAATAACTCTCGATTGTTTCTCTGTCATCTAAGCAAGGCTTCGTTTCCCAAACGCACTGGTCCTGTGAGCTCCATAGGTGAGCTCAGCGAAGCACCAGCATCGAACGCTCTCTGGGATTGATTGGTTTCGTCTTGTATCCAGATGACTAGGAGAAAAAGTTCTATCCTACACAATTATCCGCTAACATTCGCTTATTTTTCCACTTAGAAGCTTATTTTACGCACTGAATTACGTGCTAAATTAATTAAAAATTACTGGTAAAAAAAACACACATTTGGATCTATATTTTTATGTGAGGATCGATCCTTAGTATCGATACTTCAGGATCGATCCGCCCACCCCTAGGAGCAGCTCTCTTCTCCTTGTCTTCTTTAGTCAAGTCTTCCCCAAGACGTAGCTTTTTCTCACGTAGGTAATCGTTGTTTTTGGCGGCTCTCCAGATCTCATCTCTCACTGAGCGAAAAGTGAAGAGGATGATGACACCGCGGGTTTTGCCTTCCGCTCGTCTTCCCGGCCTGTGTGCGATGTCAATTCCCTCAGCTGCTCTGGCCCCCATTTCTGGTGTAATTTTCTGACAGATCTCTGCCACTCTCTGTTTGACGTTCTCATTATCTTGCTCAGGTAATCCGTAAAGTCGCAGGCACCATCTTCGCTTGAAGCGTTCGGCATCAGTTACACGCTCTTTCAGTGACAATATCACCATCTGGTGCTTTTTACATTGCTTCTTAAGCGCAGCATTTTCTGATTTTATGTCGTTGATTTCTTCGTGTGCAAACTCGACAGAAACGTTGAGCTCTTTGATATCTGCTGCGTTGCTGCTTATCAGACGTGCCAGTTCATCGGCTCTATCGTTTACAGTCTTCAAGATGGTCATCTGTAACTCGTACATTGATGGCTCTGTTTGCCCGCTGTTAAGTTTCTTGGGTGCTGGGCTTTTTATCGGGGGTATCAGGAAGAGAGACAAGTTTCACTTCTTCCTCTTCTGCACATCCCTGGTAGTTATGGTCGCCAAGCGATGTGTGGACAACTTTCTTTTCTTTTGGAGAGGACTCTTTTCTCTTTAGTTCAGGCTTTTTTAGTTGGTGACTCATTTTCTCTTTTGCAGGTTTTGTTTGAGGCATTTGCTAGCTTGCAACTCACCGAGAAGTTTTTCTCTGAAGTTCTTTCTTTCGCGGTGAATCAAATTGACACAGTTTTAAAGTATGTCGGGTCTTTAGTTGGTATTTTGCTGAGTTGGTTTAGTGTAGTTCAGGTTCTCTTAAGTGTTTGTTAAGGTTGGAGTCTGATTTTTATTAGGAGACGTCTAGTAAGTTATCGCCATCGCCGCCATCTTGCCGGAACTCTCGTCAATGCAAGTGAATGTGAGAAAATAATTATTTTCTGGTCCCGTTTGAATTGTACCATGAATGTGAACATATGTTGTCTGTGAATTTTTTTATATAATTTTTCGTGTGAAGAATGCTACAATTTAGCGGGTAGAAGTTTGATACGGTTAGACTTTGTGTGTGAGCACTTTGTGGACTACAACTCTAGTTTTTACATCAGACGGGAATCTGAAGAAAGAACAGCCCATTTGGTTTGAATGGTGACATTTGGGTACAAAACACACAGGCATCTCGATCAGTCTCCATAGATTATCGCAGCATTAGCACCGTGATTTGACAAGTGGAGGGAAAATGTGTTATGGGGTGACGTCACATAGGCGACATGTAGTCTTTCTCGTTATGTCTTTTCCACAACTGCTAGCCAAAGAATCATACAATATACTGTCAAACTCGTAACATGAAAAATTATATAAAAAATTCACAGACAACATGTGTTCACAATCATGGCACAATTCAAACGGGACCAGAAAAGAATTATTTTCTCACATTCACTTGCATTGACGATTTTTCAACCTAGAGGTCCACTTGGGATTTTACGGATGGGCGGGACTTACCAGCTCTATAGCAGCTGCAAAGCAGAAGCATTGTGGGAAATACCAGAGAATGTCTAATAGGAAGAGAATTGGCACTCTCTGCTAACTTCCGGTTTCTGGACTGGCTGCAGTACACGTCTCTGTCCATGCGGGGGCGCTCGCAGGCGAGTGCAGAATGAATGGAGGTCTATGGCGCTATACCCATAGACATAATATAGATAGACGCCCTATCGACCGCTACTGCCTACTGGCGCGGGCGAGCCGTGGGGCCGCCATCTTAGACCGGTCACCCGCTCCACTCAGTGTAATCTGTATGGCAGGTGCAATGAGCTGTCAGCGCATTTAATTAATCATACCTCACTGAATATCAAACTGATTTTCACGCAGGTTTTTTTGCTGCAAAGGTCATTCATGTAGCTATTATACAGGACACATGGTTCGGCGTATTTTAATATTCATAGTAGGCTTAACATTAATATAACATTCTGATTTAAGATATAAAGTGACCAGACGTCCAAAATCAAAATATGTGATGTAGGATATAAGGTATTTTATAAATCACACACTATAAATATGATAAAGAAGCAGACACAGATAGTTGCAGTAAAGTAAGATATTTTAATAAGTTGAAGAAACGTGTGTGTTTTACATTTACATTGCTTCCTGATATCACGTGCGCAAACACAAATAACCTATATATATAAAACAGTTCGAACAATGTATGAATTAACTTCAGATTGGGTTGCGCTAAAAGTAAGTTTCGTGCCTCTTACAAGTGCTTTCGAACTTCTTTCTGATCTGAATGGTATGTGGAAAACACTTGCGTTGAGGGAGCCAGAAAACACTTGGGGGAGACTTCTCCTAGTGTCCAGAACGCAACTGAATGCCTTTTCAAGCGTCTCAATACTGGAAAAACCACAGGAAACTACTTTTAAACACGAAATTACTTGATTTACAGAGGGTCTATTCGCACGTCTCGTCTATTAATATAAACGTTACCTGAGGTAATTTTCCTGGACCTTTTTACAGAAGGTAAAAGTCGCCGTAATCTTTACTGACATTGTCCGTTATGATTAACGTTATGAGATGCACATTCGGACGGGACTAAAATAACCGAGAAGCTCTTGTAATTATTACTTTACCCCACCTCTCCATGTCAGGTGAACACCGGCTGGTGCAGTAAACATTGCCTAGCTAACGTTAGCTGGCTACGATTTCAGTACAGTAATATCAAAGATCCTTGCTCCTTCTCAATTAGCTATCTGGTAATATTCTATTCACAAAATACAACCAATAGTACGGTAATGTTAAAAGTAATCCCCCGGGCCCTATTTGCGATGGTCCGCCGATTAGAACAGGAAAATACTCCACAGTGCTCTAGCATCTTCACTGCTGCCACGCAACGAAACTAGGAATACGACCGGTTTAAGATGGCGGCCGCATTTCTCAGTGCCCAGCGGCCAATAGGGCATCTAGTCTCTATATAATATCTATGGCTATACCCATCAAAATCCACTTTTCTCAGGATATAATTTTTTGTCTAATAATTTGAATGTTGTATTCGAAAGGAGATGCAAAGAAATTACACATTGCTGGGTGTTAGATTTTTTAGAGTCACTTATTTGCTTTAAAAAGTCTTTTAAAATGTCAATGACGTCATACACATCGTACGACCAGAGATACTGATGTACGGCAATCCTTCAGTCACTTTGGTGCTTTCGTGCTCTGCACTTTCTTTTCTCTCGAGGCATCGACAACACAGCTGACACAGGTAAATACACAACACAGCTGACACAGGTAAATACACAACACAGCTGACACAGGTAAACACACAACACAGCTGACGCAGGTAAACACACAACACAGCTGACACAGGTAAATACACAACACAGCTGACGCAGGTAAACACACAACACAGCTGACGCAGGTAAATACACAACACAGCTGACACAGGTAAATACACAACACAGCTGACACAGGTAAACACACAACACAGCTGACGCAGGTAAATACACAACACAGCTGACGCAGGTAAACACACAACACAGCTGACGCAGGTAAATACACAACACAGCTGACACAGGTAAACACACAACACAGCTGACGCAGGTAAACACACAACACAGCTGACACAGGTAAACACACAACACAGCTGACGCAGGTAAACACACAACACAGCTGACACAGGTAAACACACAACACAGCTGACACAGGTAAATACACAACACAGCTGACACAGGTAAACACACAACACAGCTGACGCAGGTAAACACACAACACAGCTGACACAGGTAAATACACAACACAGCTGACACAGGTAAACACACAACACAGCTGACACAGGTAAACACACAACACAGCTGACACAGGTAAATACACAACACAGCTGACACAGGTAAACACACAACACAGCTGACGCAGGTAAACACACAACACAGCTGACACAGGTAAACACACAACACAGCTGACACAGGTAAACACACAACACAGCTGACGCAGGTAAATACACAACACAGCTGACACAGGTAAATACACAACACAGCTGACGCAGGTAAACACACAACACAGCTGACGCAGGTAAATACACAACACAGCTGACACAGGTAAATACACAACACAGCTGACACAGGTAAACACACAACACAGCTGACGCAGGTAAACACACAACACAGCTGACACAGGTAAATACACAACACAGCTGACGCAGGTAAACACACAACACAGCTGACGCAGGTAAATACACAACACAGCTGACGCAGGTAAACACACAACACAGCTGACGCAGGTAAACACACAACACAGCTGACACAGGTAAACACACAACACAGCTGACACAGGTAAACACACAACACAGCTGACACAGGTAAACACACAACACAGCTGACACAGGTAAACACACAACACAGCTGACGCAGGTAAACACACAACACAGCTGACACAGGTAAATACACAACACAGCTGACACAGGTAACTACACAACACAGCTGACACAGGTAAACACACAACACACACAACACAGCTGACACAGGTAAATACACGTGCTAGAAGAGCTTTTGTTTTGTTTGTTTCTGGTCCCGCTTCGGATGCCACGATGCCATCAAGCGGTATCTCTGGTCGTAATCAGTCCTTCACTGACCAATCAGCGTTCATTAGCAGAATGCTAGCGTGTTACGGGCAACAACAACTCCGCCTGTAAGAAATCGAAAGGACATAAGTACTCGTTCATTCAATTTTCGACCTATAACCCATGTTGAACTTGCAAAACCTACAATAAAATTTGAGATTTCTCAACGGCAATCGGGTGAAAGAGACACATTTAGCCGTCTAGCCCCATAGACTCCCATTCAGTCTGCACTCGCCCGCGATCACCTCCAGTGGAATTCTAATGGAACTGCAACCAAGATCGATACAATGGGGCTAATAGGAAGTGCCAAGGCTCTCCGTAGACGGGCTCTGGAAATACCGACTGTTTAAACGTCCGTGACGTCACCCGTAGGTTTCTGAAGAGCATTTTTGAAGCCTAAAGTGGGCGGAGCCGGCCGTCGCCATCTTGGCCTCGCGTCACTCCCGGATAACAGAAAATGGGCAAAGAGGCGGGGCGGGTGAGGAGGTAATGCTATGCTATATGCTACTGACAGTACCAAGTCTGCGACTGCACAGGGCCTCGCGCTAAAGTGACAGTTGATGATGTAAAGCCAATTAAAAGTTCCTGTTTTTGCCCTTCGAAATATTATAATAGTTCAAAGACATGGCAACAAGTGAGACTGTGTATCGTGATTCTGTACTATTCTGCTAGTTGAAAATGTATATGCAGTAACTTAATATTACTCTGAGTGTGTGTGACAGTGATTTATGTGCATACATGTCAGTCACTCTTTTTTTATAGTGTATGGTCCGTCAGCGCGGCATCGCTCATCAAGTTCGTAGAGAGCTTATTCAGTCCATTTTAAATTCTTATTTTGGCCGCCTCTCAAATGGGTTAAAGTAACCATAGATATATTAACGATACCTATGAAGTTCAAGTAAATGCGCTGGAAATCCGCGCTCATGTAAGGATGTGCATTTATTGCATGGATGGAGAAAGCGCCGACACCTGCAGGATTTCATCTGACGGTACATAAGCATATTATAATCTATCTGTTCCGTGAGAGCAGAACGAACAAGCCTTTATTGACGTTTTTAAATCTGAAAACTCCAAAAAGCAACGAAATGGTCAGACATCAGTGCATGTTCACAGAGGAAAACAACTGAAATACAGCGCTGGTTGTTCTCTCGAACGATACTCGACGACAACGACGGAATCCAAAGCCATGGGCGAAGTAATGGGTATATTAAATTGTATGAAATAATCCCGAAAAAAGCACAAACCCTGCAGAGATGGCAAGTTCAGCAGCTAACATATGCTGAGGTGAAGTGACGGCTAGTAACAGCAGACAAACGACTAGCATTGACATCCGCGACAATCCACCTGTCACTCTAGTGGACACACCCTTAATTATGCAGAACTTTAAATATTAATCAACTAAACGGATGAGTTATAAAAAAATTCACCCCCCTCACAGTTGTCATGAAGGGCAAAATTAGCTGTATAGACCAAAGCCTCATACAGACACCAGGCTGTAAACACGTTTTTTTCTGCTGTAAAATTTGGCATTTTAACATGGGGAAGATACAGATTTGACTCACTTTTGACACCAGCCTCAAGCGGCCAGTCAACGAATTGCAGTTTAACTCACTTCCGTGTTGGTTTCAAGAGAGAGATCGACGTCATCGTTCGTTACTGTGTTTAGTTTACGGTGTAGGAAGCCTTAGGACACAGGCAAAAAACTGATTTGATCATGATACTTTTTTGTGTGCAAATAAATTATTGTTAACACACAAACACACACACACACACACACACACACACACACACACACACACACACACACACACACACACACACACACACACACACACACACACACACACACACACACACACACACACACACACTCATTAATGAATTTTATTTTAATTTAATAAAAAAAAAAAAGGATGAGGTCACACAGTTAGTGGGGTCTTGGAGGCCCCCGGGCACCGGCAAATCCGGCCTTGCCTGACAGTCAGTTGTCATACATATCTCGACTAGTCGATGAGAAGTGTCCTCCTGAGCTGATGCTGTTTTTCAGGTGTATTGCAGTTTGAGTGTCATGCAGTAGATGGCGCTGTTCACTCACTCGTTTTTTTAATCATTAGGTTTTTCTCAATTTTGAATTCCAAGTAGAGCTTTCAAATTTCCTTAAAATAATATTAGAATTGGCGTTAATGCCATTTTATGTTTATGCCATATAATGGTTTAATGTTTATTCAAACCCATCTATGCCTGACGTCTTTTTGAAAGACTTATTTATTTATTTTTATTGAAAAGAGATAGCACTGCACTGAATACATTAACATAAAAGGAAATAGGAGAAAGAATAAAAACAGCGATACTGGAAAAACGCTCTTTTTATTTATTTATTTATTAGATACAATTAAACAATTGAAAACAAATAGTATCAACATATAAAACAAGAACAGCCGCCAGAGGAGAGAAGAAAAATGAAGAAAGAAAAAAACATGACAAAACCTACAATAATAATAATACAAGAAAAGATAAGCAAATAAATAAAGGAAACATAAGCAATTAGAGCATATTAGGATAAGAAAATGCAACAAAATGTAAAGGGGGGTTTTAACGAGAGCACAACAAGACAATATGTTTTCCCTTGCTTTGGCCTTCTCTGAAACAGAACGCGTTTGAAGGTTGAGAAAAACATATATATGAATGGTGGCTTATGATTAGAAAATGTACATTTATGAATATGAAATTTTACTAGCTATACTATAGGAAAACGTCGCAGAGCTGCCGCCGGGCCCTGTGACGTCATCGCTGGCTCTCGAGCGCGTCGGACCGACTCTCATTCACGAGCGCGCGCGCGGTGCGGCAGCTGTCAGGAGCGCGCGCAGACTCGCGGACGCAGATCATGTGTTATTATATCTTCATTTGACTGTTTTGATCGCCGTGTGCCCGGGATCTGATGGAGGGACTGGGAGCCGCGGCCGGGGGGTGTTCCGCGGTGCCGGAGGACTCGGACTCGGTGATCACGGGATCCGGGATTGATGCTGCAGATCTCGGTATGCAATGCGGAGGATCTTTTACATTCATGCTTGCGTTTCACTGACGGCTCGCGGCAATGCGTGCAAGTTGCGCTTCCATAACATGTCAGTTATTACAGGGGCTTATATGAAGTCATTTTGGAAGTAGCTGACAGAATAATATGGTAATCGAGCTGTGCCATGGTGTTTCATTTGATACAGTCACTGAAATAATAAAGTAGGCTACTGCCATAGTACCTTAAGTGTAAGTGGCAAATTGATTAGATTATTAATTTTCTGTTTATTTCCATATAAACTGCACTGCTGTAATAATATACCAGATAGGCTATATGGTTTATGAATATGACTATAGGTGCACTGCTGTAATAATATACCAAATATGGTTTATGAATATGACATATTATGACAATTGTCATATGACATAATATGACAATTATGAAATATCAGTACTCTATATATTAAAAATAGCGCAATGTTCTTTACAATCTTTGAAGTAGGCCTGCCTTAAAGTAAATTAATATCAGAAGCAAAATTAGATTTATTGCCAAATATGTTTACACACATAAGGAATTTGTGAATTTTATAGTAAATAGAGAAAATAAAATAGAATTCTATTTAAAAAATGTGTGTGTGTGTGTGTGTGTATATATATATATATATATATATATATAAGAAAATAATTAAATATAATTTATATATATATACATACACACACACAGTGTATATAGAAATTAAAAAAAATAATAATTCTGGATACACTTGGCATAAATAAATAATAAATTAATGACCAATTCATATTTTAAACTTATTTAATAATCAACACTCAAATTGCTAAAACTGACTTGTACAAACATTTAGTTTATGACAGATTTATTCAAACATGCATTAAATAATAAAGACATCACTAACAGGTTAAATAAAAAATAGAATGAATATGTAATACAGTGCATATTTTTTTTTAGCAAAATCCTCTTCTCTAGAGTAATTTTTTTCATCTGCATAAGTTAATATTTACTCTGAAACGAGTTAAATGTAGCGTTATGTGACAGTGTTCAGCCTACAAGCGCATTCATTGACGTCTTTCCCCGGAGAGATTGTTTTAGAGACGACAAGAAGCTCAATGCTGTTTGTATTGATGCGTTCGGACGCAGTGTTTGTTTATCTGCAGGGAACATGTCGTGTGTGTGTGTGTGTGTGTGTGTGTGTGTGTGACGTTCGGTTTGTCCTTCAAATGAAAACACAAAGTCAATCTGAATAATAATTGTCAGAGTGTTTCCTCCATCCCAGCATGCCTTGTGTTGACAGCTGTTGAGAACACACAGCGGACAGGGGGTCTCCTTCAGGTCCTGTGCTCTTGATTTTAGGCTGTTAATCCTGTTTTTAGCCACGGTTTTCCACACTCAGCATTCCCGTTCATCCCTGTGTGTCCGATCATCACATCCGCTTCCCTTTAAACTGCTAGGTTAGCGTCGAGCAGCTCGGATCATTCTGCTGAGAAATACTGAGCTCATATTGAGACTTTTCATTGCAGACTATCTTAGCAAATCTGAGATTTCTTCTGAACACATCTGAGAAACTTCAGACCTCTTCTCTGGTATATATAAATAAAAGATCTCATTTGTGATTGTTTTTTCTTTCCTATGACTCGAAAGATACTGTATATCAATATAAACTCAAACATTTCTTATCAGATTTCTCACCAGACCAAATGATCTGTGCTTTAGGAGAAACATCCGGCTTTAGTTAGTGTGTAATGTTGCTGTTTGATCATAAACAACATCTGCAAAGTTACGACGCTCAAAGTTCAAAGTAAAGGGAGATATTTGCTTTTAAAGAAATCACTTTTTAAGGACTACAACAAACGGCTGGTAGAGACTACACCACATTCCTCCCGGGTTAGTGACATCACCAACCCTAGAATTTACATAAACCCCGCCCCCGGAACACGATTTAGAGATTATCAAGACAGAATATGCTAATCGATGACTAGAAGATAACTACACATAAGCTTCATAAATTCATCAACTAACCATTCAGAAATGTTGTCTACATGTTGTCACTTCTTCTCGAGTCTCTCCATCTTTCTGACTCCGGTTTGAACATAAAAGGCTAAAATTTTGTGACATTTTCAGTGCATGTGTGTGTGAGGTAAAAGGACACGAGCTCTTGAAGCTCCGCCCCCTGTGCCGGGAGCATCAGCTCATTTGCATTTAAAGCGACAGACACAAAACAGTGTGTTTTTGCTTACCCTCAAAAACTTTAACATGCTATATAAACATATCTGTGGGGTATTTTGAGCTAAAACTTCACACACACACTCTGGGGACATCAGAGACGTATTATACATATTGTGAACACCGCATTATACCAGCCCTTTAAATGAAACACAACATAAAAACTCCTGATAGTGCAACATCTAAACTGATGGTAATCTGGCAGATCTGAAACTCTCTAGAAGACACGTGTAAGATAACTGGGAGAAGTGAAGATAACATCTGAGAAGTAGGAGACTTTAGCAATAGTTTCCATTTGCTCTCCATTTAATCTCATTGCTCTTAAAGGGACAGTACACGCAAAAATGACAATTCTGTCATCATTTACTCACCCCAAGTCGTTGGTTTATGACTTCCCCGTTGACTTCAATTGTCAATATACTATATCCATCAACTGTTCAGTTACTGACATTCTTCAAACTATCTTCTTTTGTGTTCAACAGAAGAAAGAAACTCACACAGGTTTGGAACAACTTGATTAAATGACGACCGAATTTTCATTGGTTACACTTTATTTTAAGCTGTCATTGTTACAGTGTAATTATATATTTAAGTACTGAGTAATATTAAGCAACTACATGTACTTACTATAGGGTTAGGGTAGGATCTGGGTTTGGTTGAGGGTTAGTTGTAAATATGCATAATTTACTGTTATTACTACGGTAAGTACATATAACAAGGACACTGTAAAATAAAGGGTTACCTCTTCATTTTTGGGTGAACCGTCCCTTTAAGAAGACATTGCTCAAAACTGAGCTATTTCCATTTTGAGTTTTTCCACCATGATCAGTGTTTGTTTACAGTAAAGAGAGATGAAATATGTGATCTGATGCGTTACGCTGCTCTTTCGCATGTTTTCACGTGTTTTGTGTGTTAAACCTGCTTTCAGATCAGTCCAGCTTATCTTGAGATATAAATCCGATCGGGTTTGAGCAAATAAATGCACCATTGAATCCCATATCAGGGAATCACAGGAAGGAAACAGGCATTTAGAGATGCATTATGGGAGGAAGGACATCAAACATGCTGGTCTCCATTCTTGCTCCTGTTCTTGATAGTTGCCCGGTGTAATGTTGCACTGGATGTTGTTAGTCGTATTGTAGATTAGTTCTAGTTTTACTGGTGAACCAAATTGAATGTGAAAGTTTATTAAAATGTCCCAAACTTTGGCATTTTTGAATGTTGCAATGAACTATATTTTCTTGGTCTTATGGAAGTTAATGTAAAATTATTGATTAGTTACCACTATTATAAAGAGACTCTTAAGTTTTACTTCATTAGAATGGTATTAATCTTGGTAAAGGTTCTTGCACTTGCAATGTGAACACAAACATGATTCAAAAAGGTTAAATGGTCATGAGAAAAGTAGTCACACTTGTGTTGTTCGAGGTCTAAAATGAGCGCATTGGAAATGAATGGGAGATGAATTTCCTCTAGTGGAAGCGTTTGGTACTGCGGCCAAACTAAATATTACTGAAAACTCGTTTTTTGAGAAATTTGGAACACAACTTGTTTTGATTCATTGCTTTGATTTTCTTACCATTTTAGAGCAAAATGTGTTTTGGAAAATATATATTTCATATAATAATAAAAAAAAAAAAATTTCATAACAATAAATGTAAAATTAAATATTTTTTTTCAAGTTACTTTTTTTTTTGACTTCAGCAATAATCTGCCAAGTATCGTCTTTAAAAAAGAGAAAAAACTTAATTCTGTCCAACAAAGCATTCAAGAATTACCAGTGAAAGTTTGAAATTCTATGCTCAAAAAGTTAAACTACTCCCCTAAAATACAAAACATGAAATTAAAACATTATCGAACTAAAATATAGTACATTAATTTCATTGAAATTCTGTCATTTTGGACCGACACGCGAACAGTACCAGAGGGTTTAAAATAAAGGCACTTTATTGGCATCTTTGCTTCCATGAAGAACGTTTAACATCCATGCAATCTTTCCATTGCACAAAAGGTTCTTTATAGTGGAAAAAGGTTCTTTAGATTCTAAAAATGTTCTTTACACTAAGAAAAAAAAAAGTTTATTTTAGAACGGTTCACTTAAAGGTTCTTTGGGGAACCAAAAATGGTTCTTCTAAACTCAAAAAAAAAAGAAAAAAGCTTCCATGCAAAGTGTTTTTTCTCAGCAATGCCATCGTTTTATAATCTAAAGAACTGTCTTCCACTATAAAGAATGGAAAGATTGCATGGATGTTAAAGGTTCTTCCTGGAAGCAAAGATGCCAATAAAGAATGAGTGATTATGTGGGTTTTGCCTTCAGATCAGAGCTGTGACGCAGCGATCTGAAGTACGAGGACTGAGACGAATGGCTTGTTGTGTTCAGTGTGTTTCTGTAGAGGCTCAGGCTGAGACTCGATAGGTAACCTGATCTACCTGTGTTCTTCTCCCAGTGCTGAGCGTCACGGTCTCTCACACACAGACGTGCTCGTACCTGAACTATAGATTTGCTTACACACACACACATGCCGTGGCACGACACGGTTAGGAAACAGAGTGTTTTTGTGGTTCAGTATTCACTAGTCCGTATCGTGATTTAATTAAGTGTACAGCTCTATGATTTATTCATCCAGATCTTGCAGAATTCCGTATTAAAGAGTAAATTCAATTTTTATGACTTGATTTCTTAAGTACAATTTCTCTTGAAACTGTCAAAAATGTTTAATGTAAAATTTTAATGAAAGTATTGTACAATATTTTAGTTTGATAATGTTTTTTATTTAATATTTAGTACTTTAGGGGACAAAATAATTTTTATGCCGTAGTTTATTCATCCATTTATTAACTTTTTGAGCACAGACCTGAAAATGAAATTTCCAACTTAAACTGTCTCTGAAGTGAAAAAAGTTTTTTTTAAAAGTTTACATTTATTGCAAATAATGAATTGAGCTCTCCTTCATGTCTTTTTGTGCTTGAAAATGCCCGTATTGTTGAATATCCTCGTAAACATCAGTTATGTCTTAAGTGAACATAAACCGTTATCAGTATATCAGTATATTGGATCCGTGCATTCACTCTTAAAGTGACAGCAGCCTAATATTTCTGTCATTAATGATAATTAAACAACGAAAGACAAAGAAAAATCACTCACTGATCTTGGCTGAATAACTTTTGTAGCTTTAATAAGGATTAATATATATTTAATTTATACAGTGAAGACTATGTATAGTGTTATTTTAAATTTGATTACTCTATTCAATTTCTGTACCTGAAAATTACATTTTCACTGGTATCTAAAATGTTGCTGTGCTGTCATGAATTTTCCTACAGTGTCCCGAGAAGCTCCCATAGGAAAGAAAATCACATATGAGGATTTGTTTCCAGTAGACTGTTAGTGTTAATAGAGTAAGGTAGTTGCAAAGTTACTTATAGTTAGTAGAATGTCTAAAGTGGACCGTCGAAATAAAGTGTTTCTATCAATATTTCTATAATATCAAAATTGAAATTGCGAATTGAAAATACGCCCAATGGAAACACGTCAATTTCGCAAAAACTCCCATTTATTGCAAAAAAAAGTTTTTACGCTCACATGACAAGGTCACCTGACGTAATGACGCGGTGTGTTTGGACAGAATACGAGACAGAGTTCTTTATTAAAATCATAAAAGACAAAAGAATTACAGGAATAATGGATTCTAAACCTCAAATAAATGCCACAATCAAGACCTCGAAGCAGAAATGAGGGAGAAACACTCAGAAACTCCTCATATGAGCCGCTCACAAGTATAATAATGGTCTTTCCTTGCCATTAATGCTTGGAAAACACACATACGTCTCCACACATATGATTAATAATAATGGCCAGTGCAGTGGCTGGGATATACATAAACCTACCAACGTCTGTCGCCATGATTTTTGGCATGACTGATCGCGAGAGGAAAATATGAAGTTTCAGTCGCATAACATCGGTTAATGGAAACGCTGTCGTTTCGCAATCGTTTTTTGTCGACATTTAGAAAAAATCGCTAAAGTTTTGCGCAAATCTGTAATGGAAACGCGTAGGCTATGGCAAGCCGTTTTAACTTTTATTCATTTCCAGGATACTAGTTCTTGATATCAACAATTACATTTTTACTAGTTAAATTGATAGTTATTGATATCAGGAATTAGATTTCTATTATAACAATGCTAATTCTTGATATCCACTATTTAATTTCAACTCGTAAAAACTATAATTCTTGATATCTGTAATTGTATTTTCACTAGTGAAATGTCACCATAGGCTGCCATTCAAAATCAATTGTTGATATCAAGAATTGATTTCTTACTAGTTAAAATTCCAGTTTCACATTTCAGAAATACGATTCTTACTAGTAAAAACCTCTATTCTTGTTATCAACAATTGAATTGCTACTAGTGACAATGTTAATTTCTGATATCATGAATGTGATTGTTACTAGTAAGAAAGCCATTTTAGATATCTGAAATAATATTGATATCAGAAATACATTTTCAGATATCAAAAATGAAAAATTTTACTAGTAGCAATTCAATTGTTGATATCAAGAATTGATTTCTTACTAGTGACAATTGAATTATTGATATCAGTAATTCGCATTTTTACTAGTAACAATGTAATTATTGATATCAAAAATTATATTTCTACTAGTAAGAAATCAATACTTGATATCAACAACTGATTTTGAATGGCAGCCTATGGTGACATTTCACTAATGAAAATATAATTACAGATATCAACAATTAAATAGTTGATATCAACAATTCATATCCTGGAAATGAATAAAAGTTAACACGGCTTGCCATAAACGCGCCTAAGTGATGATTAATGAAGTCTCCGTCACGTTCAGCTCATGTGAGACGTCTGTGATGATTGTGTAAGGTCTGAACATGAGCTGTGTGTGTTGCCGTCGCGAGCGGCTCATGTGTCAGTGGAGTGTTATAGAAACACACACGACCAGACACTAAACATCTAATGCACACGCTCACTTAAAATATAACAGCTCGTGAGTGATGCAAACATTCACAGCATCATTACTCCAGTCTTCAGGGTCACGTGATCCTTCACTAATCATTCTAATATGATGATTTGATGATCAAGAAACATTTCTGAGATCATTATCAATGATGAAAACAGCTGTGCCGCTTCATATTTTCATGGAAACCATGATACATTTTATCTGGATACTTTGATGAATGGAAAATTCTAAAGAACAGCATTTATCTGAAATCTTATGTAACATTATAAACGTCTTTACTGTCACTTTTGATCAATTTAATGCGTCCTTGCTGAATAAAAGCATTAATGTCTTTAAAATAACTTGCTGTGACCCCTAAACTTTTGAACCTTTATGTACAGTATTACATATTTGATCAAATGAAACATGTTTCCCCCGTCTTGTTCCCAGTGTAGCTTTAAGATATCAGATGTATTCTGACTTTAACATGAGATAAGTGCAGATAAATCACTCATATTTCACTCAGGAGGAGTTAGTGATGTTATGAATGCAGTGTGATTGACATGTGCTTGAGATCCTGTGGGACTGAAGGGATGAAACGAACGCAGTCGTCGTCTTTGAGTTCTGTCATGTAGTGTGTGACACATCATCAGTGAGCGAGTGTGTGTGTGTGTGTGTGTGTGTGTGTGTCGACGCCACGGGCTGATGTCTTTACATAAGGCTTATGTAACTAAACTGAGTGAAGAAGAGACTCTTCCAGCTGTTGAGATCAGATAAGGTGATTATGAACTCCAGCTTCATCTTCACTGCAGATACACACACACACACACACACACACACACACACACACACACACACACACACAACACAACACGAGACGAGACGAGACGTCGTTCAGAACCAGAGATTCATTTCTCATGAGACTTCTCTGATATGTTTCGTTTTGAGATTTAACGTCATCTCAGATGCTTGATCTAAGAAATCAATCAATATTCATCAATATTTTAAAGTCCCCCTGTGGTGTAAACCCAGCGTTTAATGTTGTTTATGTGTCTATGTGATGTTTTTAATATGCTTTAAGACAAATCATGTGTAAGTTCATAAGTCGACAGCATTGCTGAGTATTTCCTCCTTAAAACTGCAGTGAACCAAAGACAGTCTCAAAAACACGCTTTGAAATCGCTGGTGTTTCTGACGTCACAAACGACCTTGTAACCAATCAGATCAACATGTGATCGTCAACCAGTGGATCTCTGAGCTGAGTGAGGGAGTGGAGGCGGGGCTCATTTGCATATTCATAGAACCACGCATACTAAATGATGCAAGGGTGTCGAGTTACACTCAAGATATTTTAAGGCAAAAACGTTTAAATATGTCATTTTGGTGATCAAAGATTAGTTTTAACTGATACAATTATTGACTACAGGGGGACTTACTTAAATATGCACAAATCTGAGCAAAGGTTTTTTGTGGATTTCTTCTTATTGAGCTTATAACATTAAGCACGTCTCAAATTTTTATTCTTATTCATGCATTTCATCACTCTGAAGTATCAGTAGCGTTATATATTTACACACCGCAATATAAACAATATAGCAAAAATTCCAAGTGATAGACATTTTATACGATATATGTCATCAAATCGCCCATTGTCTGTTTGTCTCTGTAACAGTTGTGAGTTCTTAGAGTATCAAGGTCTTTAATGTTGTCGTGTGGCGAGTACAAATGAAGACGTCAGCGTGGTTTCACGGCCGCTGATGCTGTTATGTGGACTGGATTCTGTTGAACACGAGTGGAGAGACTGGATTAGTCCAGTGACGCGTGAAGTGCTCAGAGGAATCAGAGCAACACTGACCCGAGTGAAAATATAATTTCTCAGATTGCTCATTCTAAGTAAAAGGTTTTTGGGGAGATGATGATGATTATATTGGACAGGACAGCATGCACCTGTGAGGACGCAGGATCAGACGGGGGATATGTGTCAAACGCTAGAGATAAAAGGTGTATTCTTTGGCCTAGATATGAATATAAATATTCCCACAAGCATTCATTGTAGTCAAGGTGTCAGAATGTTTAATGTAAGAAGAAAAGTACAGTTAAAAGTGAAGTTGAAAATATAAAAATAATCAATAAAAATAATTAAAACTTTCTGGGTGCCACCCCGGTTTCTAGGGTGTTGTTAGGGTGTTTTTGGTGGTTGCCAGTGCTTCATTAAGGGGTTGCTAGGGTTTTCTGTTGAGTTTTCTAGGGCATTGCTAGGGGGTTTCTATGGTGTTCTGGGTGGTTGCTAGGGCATCACTATGCGGTTTCTATTTAGGGTGTTGTTAGGGTGTTTTGGGTGGTTGCCAGTGCTTTCTTATTGGGGTGGCTAGTGTTTTCTGTTTAGTTGCTAGGTGGTTTCTATGGTGTTCTGGGTGGTTGCTAGGGCATCACTATGCAGTTGCCAGGGTGTTGTTAGGGTGTTTTGCGTGGTTGCCAGTGCTTTGTTATTGGGGTGGCTAGGGTTTTCTGTTTGGTTGCTAGGGCATTGCTAGGGGGTTTCTATGGTGTTCTGGGTGTTTGCTAGGGCATCACTATGCAGTTGCCAGGGTGTTGTTAGGGTGTTTTGGGTGGTTGCCAGTGCTTTGTTATTGGGGTGGCTAGGGTATTCTGTTTGATTGCTAGGGCATTGCTAGGGGGTTTCTATGGTGTTCTAGGTAGTTGCTAGGGCATCACTATGCAGTTGCCAAGGTGTTGTTAGGGTGTTTTGGGTGGTTGCCAGTGCTTTGTTATTGAGGTGGCTAGGGTATTCTGTTTGATTGCTAGGGCATTGCTAGGGGGTTTCTATGGTGTTCTGGGTGGTTGCTAGGGCATCACTATGCAGTTGCCAAGGTGTTGTTTGGGTGTTTTGCGTGGTTGCCAGTGCTTTGTTATTGGTGTGGCTAGGGTATTCTGTTTGATTGCTAGAGCATTGCTAGGGGGTTTCTATGGTGTTCTAGGTGGTTGCTAGGGCATCACTATGCAGTTGCCAGGCTGTTGTCAGGGTGTTTTGGCTGGTTGCCAGTGCTTCATTAGGGGGTTACTAGGGGATTAGTGTTTCTTAAATAAAAAATTCCATGTACTGTTCATGCTGCAAGTTGAGTTCCAAACATTCTCCTCCGATTGACGCATCTCTGTGATTTCTTTGTTGGGTTCGATGAGCTTCTCGTCACACACGCAGGGCCGAAGCATGACTCGTGTGTCTGAGGTTGTAAACACTAGAACAGGAGCTGAAGGCCGGAGCTTTATTTAGCATTTCCTCAGCCGTAATCCGTTGAGTTTCACTGCAGATCAGCGTCTCATCCAGTCCGACTCTCTAACATGAGAACATAAACACAAGCAGTGATACGGACACTTCACGGACACATTTGATGAAGTAATAATGTTCTCATCTCACCCTGACAGAAGAAGGTTTAGCTGCTTTTCCTCAGAGGAAGATGTCAGTGTTTTGGAGACTCGGTTAAGCTTCATTTAAGTATCAACTTTGTCTCCTAAACTGCCTTTGGAGACATAAAGAGTACAAAATAGCAGGTCATTTGATCTTCGATGAATAAGATGCTAAATGTTTGAGTTTTGACTGCAGATTTTGTGTCTTAGCAAATCTGAGCACAGATGTCAATATATTTTCTCAGTGCAAATTACATCAAATCCATAAAGTGCACAATATATATATATATTCATACCATACAGTGTTATTTTAGTATTATTGTAGTATTTACAATAAAAAAAAAGCTTTATTGCATTTTCAGGATACATTAATATCTCAAAGTAGGGCTGTGCGATATAGCTAAAATATGTATATAATGTTTCATATCAATCGGTTTTGATAATGATTGACATTTTTTATAACCTTTTTTTTAAAAACAAGTAGAAAAGTTTGAATTTAAACCACTGTTTTTTTATTTTATTTTATTTATCCACATTATTTAGGCAAACAACAAATTATATTTGTTTTAGCAGTCAAAAACTAAATATAAACAAAAATATCTTCTTTATGTCTTATATTAAGATAAAAAAGTAAGTGTTAAAGAAACTCTTGAACTTAAATAAAATGTTACAAAATGTGTGCAGTGTAAAAGTGTAAACGTAGAACAATCAAGGCAAACTTTGAGGTGGATCAACATCTAACAATACAAACCTTTAAAACTGTAAGAGATATTGGGCTGTCAATGCTGTCAGATCTTATTGGTTGTTTGCTTGTCAATAGACCTTATTCAGAGCAGCGCCATGACAGGTATGAATGAAAGTGAGGTTGTGAGGGATAGACTTGTCGTGTTTCCAATGGCATCCACTGTAAAAAGCTCCTTGATTACTTACAATTTTCCACAGCTTATATTGTCGGGAGTTTTTTGTCAACTGAAATTTCTTGGAAAGATATTTTTCCAGTGCTTCATGAACAGAACAATCCAAAAACACATTAAAATAACCCATTGAAGAGATGCATATCTGTCCCTCACAGCCTCGCTTTCATTCCCATTAAAACTCAAAGATGGCGCTGCTGTGAATAAGGTCTATGGAAGCACGCTGATTTATCAAAACATCTGATAGGCTGTTTAAGATCTACGGGCGATGCGCGCGCATTTTAAACGAAAATATCGAGCGCTATATCGAACATTTTATACATCGTTACCGACAATGGTGTACCGTCGATAAATGATGATGATGAATCTGTCGACTCAACATTAGTGAAGTGAGCATGCAGAAGATCTGAGGTAAAGCTGAACTGGTGAATGTGCTGATGGACGTTCACTGCTATAGATACAGTTCTAAGGCAATATTGAAAATAATGCATAAAGTGAAATTAGTATGTTCTTGAAAATCTATTGAATTATAATGCTGTTGATAAATTAGGAGTGCTTTTCCCTAATCTAGATTACGCATGATGAACCTGAATGTATTTGATCAAACTTTCATAGGTTTCATAAGGTGTGTGTGTGTGTGTGTGTGTGCGTGCGTGCGTGTGTGTGTGTGTTTACTGTCCTGACCCTAATCCCATCAAAGCCCAATACAGTCTGATGGTGACAAGAGATTATCACCAGTGGAACATTCCAGTCTGGTTACTTTCCCATTCCCAAAAAGTTTGAGGCAAAACACATCTATCTATCTATCTATCTATCTATCTATCTATCTATCTATCTATCTATCTATCTATCTATCTATCTATCTATCTATCTATCTATCTATCTATCTATCTATCTATCTATCTATCTATCTATCTATTCATCCATCCATCCATCCACAGTATCTATCTATCTATCTATCTATCTATCTATCTATCTATCTATCTATCTATCTATCTATCTATCTATCTATCTATCTATCTATCTATCTATCTATCTATCCACAGTATCTATCTATCTATCCATCCATCCATCCATCCATCCATCCATCCATCCATCCATCCATCCATCCATCCACAGTATCTATCTATCTATCTCTATCTATCTATCTATCTATCTATCTATCTATCTATCTATCTATCTATCTATCTATCTATCTATCTATCTATCTATCTCTATCTATCTATCTATCTATCTATCTATCTATCTATCTATCTATCTATCTATCTATCACAAATGTCCTGCACATGATTCATTAATTGTCCTTGTGTGTATAAAGTCAGAGATTGTGTGTGTTGTGAGTCGTTCCCGGTCGTGTTTTCCGTCTGTCCGCTGCTCGTGTCCTCGTCCTTGGCACGGTTTATTCCCGGTGTGATCCTCCGGTGGGCGTAATCTCTGCTCTCTCATTGGCCGTCGGTCGGCCCAGGTGACCAGAGTCTCTCAGGGCATCAGATTAATCCTCCTGTCAATCCAATTGAGCGTTCTCCTCTCAGGACTGATCCCACTCCAAATAGAAACCAGCCACGCAAACCACAGCCGTAGGGATTCCTACGACATCTGAGGTGTGTGTTTCTGACTTTTATTCTTTCATACGGGAGATTTCAGTACTTAAAGTCTGTCAGTAACTGTTTTTGAGCTTCAGTTTGGGGTTTGGGGTCTTGCAAGGCTGTTCCTCAAGTGCATTTATGATGTGTGTTGCATTGATATGAGCTTTCAAACATTTCAAGGCAGTTTGAGGAACTTTTTTTAAAATCAAAATCAATTAATCGTAAAGAAACAGCAGAACTGAACTACAATACTCTGTCTCTACTTGATCAGTATTTTTGTTTTCCTGAAGAAAATTAAATATATATGTATATATTATACACACACATATAATATATATATATAATATTTTCTAGCAGTTATTTTTTGGCAAATTAAATGCAAATTTATGCCCTTTTTTTTTTTTACATGAAAATGCACATTCTGAACTTAAATGGTTGTAATTCAAGAATGCTTTGGAATATAGACGTAAGATTGGTCTTGTTTTAAAGAAGACATTTGGCAGATTTTTGTAGAAGTGAAATAAATTAAGAAAGTGAAAAAGAAAAAAAGTTATAGAAGTTTGAGTTTATTAAATTGTAAAATGTAAACTTTTAATTATTCATATTTTATATAAAATATATATTTTCAAAACATTTTGGACTCTAAAACTGCAAGAAAATGAAAGCCAAAAATCGGAACAAGTTGTGTTTCAAAGTTTAGGTTGATATCTCAAAAAATGAGCTTTCAGTGAGATTTTGTTTGGGCGCAGTACCACACTTTTTCACTAGGAGACAACCAGACTCCATTACTGCGCATATAAGGGCGCCTCCATTTCCATATGTGGTTTGAGTGATCTGAACCATTATTTCCACAATTTTCATACAATTTATGAAGTAGACATCCTATTCAGAAGTAGTATGTGAAGTTTGAATTCAATGAATTCAACATCTATTAAACACATAAAAGAACACGTATGTGCGTTATATCTCGCTGCCACGTCACAAATGGTGAATCTATAATTTTTTTCTTTATATTTAAAACATTTTCAGACCTTTTTTTCAACAACAAAAAAATGAATGGATGTTATCTTTTGAACTCTTGGCATGAAAACAAACTGAGGTTTCTACCATTCTTTCATGATTTTTCACGTTCAACACTATTTCAAAATAAAGGTCTGAACACGCCTTAGGAGTGTGAAAATATTCTTGTTGCAAATTGATAAATTACGACTCATCTGTAATTTATTTTGAAGATCAGTCACCAAATATGAAAACTAGAGATTGGAAGCTTTCAAATGATATATAGTTTGTCAAGATTAGTTTAGGTTTAGAAAAGGATATTACTGTTTTAAATATATAGTGGCTGTGGGCCGGTGACACTGCCAACAATCATATTATTAATAATATTTTTCAGTTTTTCGGAGATTAATGCACTGACTGACATTTGCTCGGTTCATTATCTCGTCTGCGAAGCCTCAAGCCTCTCATCAGTTATTATATGTTCATAAAGCATCTTTTTAATTGATCGCCTCCAGCGCCGGGATGACATATGTCACGTTCTCCAGAGAAACACACCAAAAGCTGTGCGGATATAATTGATCAAGACGGAAGTGTTTTATGTTTAATGAAATATAAATGAACTAGTATGATTTCTGAAGTAGGGCTGCACAATATATCAAAATGATCAAAATATCGCAAATGTAATAACTGAGGTCATGAACAAAAGACGAAGAGAAAATCACTCGCTGCTCTCGGCTGAATAACTTTTGTAGCTTTAATAAGAATCAGGATATATTTAATTCATACAGTGAAAACTAAGCTTTTACGTTTGATTATTGAGTTTCTGTTGTTAAATAACTCTAATGTAGGATAACCTGAACCCCGAGGTTTACACTGATGTTAAAATAACACTTCTTACGCTACAGTAAAACACTGATGTTCACTGTCAGAAGCTGTAGGGATGTTTTCTGGTCACAAAGAATGTGAAACACGTATGTAGGTTATGAAAGGGTTAATGCCCGACGAGGTGTCCATTGTCAGGTATTAATGGACGACGGCGTGAACGGTTGCCTCCGCCGTAGTCCATTAATACCTGACAATGGACACCTCGAAGGGCATTAACCCGCTTATACCATGGTCACTTGCCAAATAACACATTTTTAAAACATTCGTTTATATTTTAATTAGTTTTACAATTGAAATCTAAAGTTTTTACAAACAATAACTTGGTTTCCCTGGTTACGCCTGACGGTTTATTTAGCAGCCGGAGATATTTATAGTCGTAGAACCCTTCAGTTTACTGCCTGTTGCTATGGTTACTCACAGCTGATGTCGCCAGCGCATTTATTTATTCATTTCGAACGGTAAACAGTCAGTTTCACCAGAACTCCTTTACTAGGTGTCCTCTATCACTTTTTAATGGACACCCTGCAGCCAATCAGAATCGAGTATTCACCCAGACCATGGTTTAAATAAGTTTAAAGATATTTTAAAGATAATTAAGTTTATTTCACACACTTTAAGCATTATCATATCGAATATCGCATTACAGAGCTGCCAACTCTCACGCATTCACTGCGAGACTCACGCGATGGACACCTTTCACACGCTCTCCCGCCACACATCCATTATCTCACGCACAGAAAAATGGCGAAGCAAAGAGGACACGGAGACCGACAGACTAGACTGAGCAGTTACTTATGACATTAAAAAATCTCAGCTCTCAGATTCTGTCAATTTTATTACGAAATTCAAACAATAAATACCATTTTGGCGTTTGTAAATGTGACGTGACAGATCCCTAGCGGCACGTGACCCGATCATCTCTACTAGCCAATAGTAAATACACACGAATGAACAATGTTGAAAGATACCGCGGAAAGAGGTCGATAAAACATCTGGAGAACAATTATATCACATCACATTTACCTCAGGAAAGCCATTTAATGACTATAATATACGCAATAGCACGTTAGTTGGCTAGAAAAAAAGAGCTATAGAGAGTATTTAGCTAAATATGTGTGTACTATATTACATATTTATTATCTTTTTACTTATATCATTAAATAAAGTTGTTATTATAATTTAAAAAACGCATTATTTTTATAATTGAGTTATTTTTAACCTTAAATAATACCACCAGCTGATAGGGCTCTCTGTATGTTTACAGCATTAGGTGAGTTGTTTGTTTTTTGTCTTGAGAAAAATGAATGCCTATCATGTGTACCGAATATTTATCCAAATCAGTCAATATTAAATCAAATCACAAGAACTGAATTGAATTGAAATCGTGAAATTTGTGTCAAGCAATAATAATAAAAAAGCGTAGCTTACCAGAAATTGTACCATATAAACATTGTAAGATAGTGACTACATTATTTGTAGTGACCTAATAACCCCCCCCCCCCCAATAATCCTCACTCCAAGCTAAACTCAAAAGTTGTCAGCTATGCATTATTTAATGAGTTATCGCATATCGCATTTTTCTTCAGTATCATGCAGTCCTGATTTCTGAAGTAGCTGTATGTTGTAGATGTAAACAGAACCGCGTTGATGTAGACGAACTGTAATGTCCTCTTGTTTTCAGGCGGTTTTGCATTAATACGAAGGCTGGTTCCCTCAGGCTCTCATAATGGACTGACTGTAACGCGTTCGGACAGTTTGTGTCCTGACCTGCCGCCGGTTCTGCTGATGTTTCAGGGATGAACTGATTCTAGCACAGAAATCATTGGTCTTCAGTGATCTCCAGAAGC
>CM038627.1:3145681-3158181 GCA_021554675.1 Leuciscus idus
TTAAAACCTCCACGAGACCGTCAACAATACAAAGATCCATTGCAATCGTCTCATATCCATGGACAAGCCAAAATCCGCGGCAGTCACCGGCAGTGCAGTCAGGTACTGTCACCTCTACCGGTGAGTGCTCCACACCGCAGTTTCCACCCATTGCCCAAGTAACAATACAGACTAAAACCAGGAATCCCGTGTTGAAAAGACATAGATCATCTAACATTTTCAATACTCTGAATCAGGCAAAAATAATATGGGATCCGCGAGCCAAACCTAAAGGCTTATTAGGCGGACATTTAAATATAAGGAGTATGGCACCTAAACGAGAAGAGCTAGAACATCTGCTCTGCAATTCCAACATTGATTTTATAGGCCTCTCTGAAACGTGGCTGACACATAACTCTCCAGATTCTGTTGTAAATATGCCTGGGTATAATGTGTACAGGAATGACAGAGAGCATGGTAGGGGCGGAGGAGTTTTGTTGTATGTGAGAGATGTTTTTAATAGTAAACAGATTGTATGGCCAGAGGATATCCAAATTGAAGGTGTCGGAGTAGACGTATCCCTTTCATCTTCAATGTCATTTACCATAATATGTGTATATCGTAAACCATCTGCAAAGTTGGATTTCTATGAAAAATTTAAACTTCTTCTCAAATATTGTGATTTAAATAAAGAAACAATCATTATTGGTGATTTTAACGTAAATTGGAATGAAAAGAAGGTTAGAAAACATCTTAAAGAAACTACAGACCGCTATAATTTCACACAATTAATTCAACAGCCTACTCGGATAACTTCAAGTTCCAAAACATTAATAGATTTACTTTTTGTCAATCGACCTGAAAGAATTACAAAAACATTTAACTTTATGACAGGCTTATCAGATCACAATGCTTTCTTTTTTTCAAGAAAGCTCACAAAAAGACGTTTCAAAGTTTCACACAGTCATACTGTGTATAATGCTATTCCAAAAAACCAAATGCCAAACTTTGCGGCGGCATTGCAAGAAACCGATTGGAGTGAATTAAATCAAAGTGAGGACATAGAGAATTGTAGTAATCTGTTTCAGTCTAAAATCAATCAAGTAATGTTAAATTTTACCAAAAGAGGAAGCCATAATAAGAGAAAAGGAAAGTTGTTACCTTGGTTAAATGATGAGTGTAGGAAATTAATGAAGGAGAGGGATGTGCAACTTAAAAAATCATTAAAATCACGTCTTACAATAGATAGGCAAAAATTTACATCCTTAAGAAATAAAGTCACTAACTATATGCGAAAGGCAAAAGCAAAATTCTTCATGGATATTATCACTGATGCAAAAGGGAATGGCAAAAAAATCTGGCAAAATCTCAACAAATTACTTGGTAGACAAAATAAAGAATCAATTGAAGACTTTGAACTCAAAATTAACAACGCTGTAGTAAAAAACCCAAATTCTCTATCAAATGAATTTAACCAATATTTTTCTAAATCTGTTAGGGAGATAACTGAACTGTTTGAGCCACCTGAGAAAATAACTAGACCCATTGATCCTTCCAAGCCTGTGTTCAATTTGTGTGAAATAACAGAGCTGGAGGTAGACAACATCATTGGATCACTTAAGAGTTCCAAAGCAAAGGATGCTTATGGGTTAGATTCACATTCTCTAAAATTATGTAAAGACTCCTTAATTGCTCCAATAACATATATGATCAATTTATCATTCAAGCAGAGAATTGTTCCATCCTTCTGGAAAATGGCCTTAGTCACCCCAATCTTTAAATCTGGTGATAAATTAAATGTAGCCAACTACCGACCAATCAGTATCCTTCCAGTGGTCTCCAAGGTCGCTGAGAGGTGGGTTGCTAAAATTATAAATAAGCATCTAAATAAAGGCCACTCCCCCTTGCATCCGATGCAATTTGGGTTCCGCACCAATCATTCAACTGAATTTGCAAACAGTTTGTTTGTAGAAAAAGTAAAAAGTAAATTGGACAATAGTGCTTGTGTCGGTGCTGTGTTTTTAGATTTAAAAAAAGCATTTGACACTGTTAATCATGAGATTTTATTATCTAAATTGACATATTTTAACTTTTCTTCAAATGCCATTCAATGGATTAAATCGTATTTGGACTCAAGAAAACAGTGTGTTAACATTAACAGTGTCAAATCGTCTTTCCTAGATGTCCCCGTTGGTGTGCCTCAAGGGTCAATACTCGGTCCCTTATTATTTTCTTTATATATAAATGACCTTCCAAACACTTGTGTTGATGTTGAATTTCAAATGTATGCTGATGACGCAGTCATCTACACAAGTGCAAAAAGTGTTCAAGAGGCTTCTGCCATCCTGACCTCCGCTTTGGTCCCTGTAAATGAATGGCTTTTTAAATCCTGTCTGCTACTCAATACTAAAAAAACTGTTTGTATGATGTTCACTAAACAGTCCCGCGACATAAAACAATCTGGTGTATTTTTAAGAGGAGAAGAATTAGAAATCGTCTCAGAATTTAAGTACCTTGGTGTGACCCTTGATTCCACATTAAGTTTTAAAAAACATGTAAAAAGAATATCGAGTACAGTAAAATTTAATCTACGAAATTTTAAACAAATCCGTCAATTTATACCATTTGAGGCTGCCAAAGGTTTTTTACATTCTATGATTTTATCACATATTGAATATTGTTGTACAAGTTGGACATTGACTGGTATGAACACACTCAAATCAATAGAATCACTCTATAAAAATGCCTTAAAAGTCTTTGATAAAAAACCAATGTCCTTCCATATTTGTAATATTTTACAAAAACATAATCTATTAAGTCTAGAGAATTTTAAACATTTTAAATATGCCTGTTTTGTTTACAAAGTGTTAAATGGATTAGCCCCATCTCCCATGTCGGACTTTTTTAAATCAAAGACTCACAGTGGTGCCAGGACACGGGCCTCCGCTAGAGGTGACTGTGAGGTGCCTTTCAGAAGAACAGCCTTTGGACAAAATGCTCTGTCTGTGAAGGCTTGTAAGTTATGGAACAGTATCCCCATCACTGTCAGGGAATGTTCCACATTTCCTATATTTAAAACCAAACTCAAAGTGTGGCTTAAAGCAAACCAGTCTTGTGACCATTAAGTGACTTTTATTTTACTTTGCTTGTACTTATTCATTTTTGTCATTTTGTATGTTACAAGTTTTGTATTTCTGTAATTTGCCAAGGGACTACGGATGTAAATTAGCCCTGTGGCTATAATCTGGCATGTTTACGTCTGTTTTTGTTGTTTCAATGCAGATGTTCATTAATGTGCATTGTCCCTATCAAATAAATAAATAAAATAAAATACACACACACACACACCCACACTTAAAACCTCCACGAGCGACTGTCAACAACACACACACACACACACACACACACACACACACCCACACTTAAAACCTCCACGAGCGACTGTCAACAATACACACACACACACACACACACACACACACACACACTTAAAACCTCCACGAGAGACTGTCAACAACACACACACACACACACACACACACACACACCCACACTTAAAACCTCCACGAGCGACTGTCAACAATACACACACACACACACACACACACACTTAAAACCTCCACGAGAGACTGTCAACAACACACACACACACACACACACACACACACACACACACACACACACACCCACACTTAAAACCTCCACGAGCGACTGTCAACAACACACACACACACACACACACACCCACACTTAAAACCTCCACGAGCGACTGTCAACAATACACACACACACACACACACACACACTTAAAACCTCCACGAGAGACTGTCAACAACACACACACACACACACACACACACACACCCACACTTAAAACCTCCACGAGAGACTGTCAACAACACACACACACACACACACACACACACACACACACACACACCCACACTTAAAACCTCCACGAGCGACCGTCAACAATACACACACACACACACACACACACACACACACTTAAAACCTCCACGAGCGACCATCAACAAAACACACACACACACACACACACACTTAAAACCTCCACGAGCGACCGTCAACAATACTGCATCTGCTATCAACACACACACACACACACACACACACACACACACACACACACACACACACACACACACACACACACACACACACACACAGAGGATATTCTTGATCTCACAAAATCTGTCCAGATCATATTTAACCCCAACATCAAAATAAACAAAAAATATCATATATAAAGTTGTTGTTTTTTTTTTTGTTGTTGTTGCATTTTGACATTATTTTCATGACAATTAAATACATTTTCCCTGGAAACAAAAATGATTTACTATTTAAATAGTGGGTATTTGTGCATCATATTAGTTATTTTTTGTACTGTAATAATAATTGCATTAGTGGAGAGAATCAACACTGGAGGGGAAAATGTGTTTAAACGTCATTAAAATAATGTCACAGTGCAAAAACACTTGGTAACACTTTACTTGAAGCCTTTATGTGTGATGCATTATAAAAGTATTTTTAATGCATTAATTATGCCTTATAATGCACCTTATTATGATCTCATGAATAGCTGTTACCACAGTTATAATGCTTAGACATAGTTACACCTTCAGAAAGTAGAATGCATTAAAATACACGACAAACAACCAATTTCAGATGTAACAAGACTATAATGCATTATAATGTACATTGTGAATATAATGCATTATACATAAAGGCTTTAAATGAAGTGCTAATGGTCCTAAAATAAGCTTGATTTTCAATATGAAAAATATTAGATTTTGCACTAAAAATATGCCCTGGCCACGTGTTGAGGAGATTCAGTCGTGTTCCAGCATGAAATGAAGATTAAACCCACTGTTGTTTGTTGTCAGTGCTGCATTGCTGCTCTAATTCCCAGCTCTGAGATATCCCGCTGGTGTCGGGTGTAAAGCAGGTCAGGTTCTTTGATTCGGCGCCGGCACGTGTGCAGGAGTGATTGACAGGTTGGCTTGTCAGTGGCTCCGCCCCCTCCCCTTGAATGCAGTGACACAGAAACATGTGTGAGGAAAGCGCAGTGTGAAATAACCGCTAGGCATCCGAGAGCTGCAGACTCACGCCGCTTGTCCTTGGACTGTTATTCACACATTAACCAGTGTGTGTGTTCGGAAGACTGTTTTTGCAGTGTGTTTGTTGCAGTTAGTATGCATATTTTCTGTGACCTATTATAGTTCCCGAAATGTGAGTGGGTAATGTATCCCACAATGCAATGCACTTGACTTGACCTTCCACTTCTAGTGAGACGACTGCATGATTTGAAACATTATTTAATTAGAAAATTGCATATGAAATGTGCCATATTACCAAAATATGAAAGTTTAAAAATTACCTTTTTTTTTTCTCAGATCATAACTGGATGCCATTCAATGAATCAGACATGAACGTTCTCTGATTTTAACACACACCTTACATAGGTGCAACCTAGACGCATCATCAGTGATGTCACCAGGGATGATCGTTAGCACAAAACACTTATACATCATTAATGGAACCTTTTTTTAAATGTTACTGGTTTTAGAATGTTCAGATTCAAAAGTAACATTCCCATAATGTTGTTTGAAGAAGAAACAAATGGAATGTTCGTATAACCAAGAAAAAACATTTTTGAAACGTTTAAAAACTGAACGTTCAAAAGTAACATTCCAATAATATTTGAACGTTAAAATGGAATGTTTCTGTAATGTTTGCATAACCAATAATTATTTTCTTTTTTTTTACGTTTAGAATACTGGATTTTTTTAAATATTCAATGAACATTCGTAAAAACATTTAATGGCTCTTTTAATGAACTTTAAATTAAATTAAATTAAAATTAAATTAAATTTAAATTAATTTTTTTAATTTAGTTAATTTTAATTAACTTAAAATGTTCTAAGGATATATTTTTTTCGCTGGGTTAATGAAGTTGTGTTTAAAACAAAGCGTTCTGAGCATTTTCTCAGACTTTTATGTGGTTTAAATGAATCTTTTATTGTTTTATTAGCAAAGACATTTACCTGCATTTAATTACATTAATGGGATTAATATCTTTCTCTTGCTCTGTCGTTTCAGACGCTGCTCTTAAGAAGACCCACTTAACCGAGGTGAAGCATCGTTCATCATCCATATATCATCATAAAACTAAAATTTTACTGCATGCAAGAGTTAAACGCTTCAGTGTTTCATTTTAGAGGAATATGTTATTGATCTGAGCTTTCAGAAATGAATGAGATTTAATGTTAAAATGAGTCAGTAGTGGTCCCACAGTGAGAGTGTTGTGGACATCAGATCTCCACGTCTCTGAGATGAACTCATCAGTGTGTGTCTCCTCAGATGCCGTCTTCCTCGTGTCAGCCCGTCTCTGGCCTCGAGAAGAAGATCGGCCACAGGCGAGTCGATGCGTCCGGCGAGACCACGTACAAGAAGGTGCGTCTCAGTCTCAGTCTCAGTCTCAGTCGTTCTTCACAGTTTCTCTCATCTTTTACTTCAGGCTGCTGATATATATAGCTTTCCTGTAGCTCAGTGGTAAGAGCATTGCGTTAACAACGCAAGGTTGTGGGTTCGATCCCAGGGGATTGCACATGCCTATGTATAAATGTATAGGATAACGCAATGTAAGTCGCTTTGGATAAAAGCGTCTGCCAAATGCATAAAAATGTAAATGTATATACAGTTGGGTCCAAATGTGTCTGCACTGGAAATCTCTCTGGTAACGATTTCTCATTGCCTTTTCCACGTCACCAGTCACATGTCGCACGGGTAAATTTAGCCAACAATATGTTGTATGGGTCAAAATTATTAATTTTTCTTTTATGCCAAAAATCATTAGGATATTAAGTAAAGATCATGTTCCGTAAGGATATTTTGTAAATTTCCTACCGTAAATATATAAAACATTTATTTGTGTGAGTGAATGCTGCACAATCGTGAACATAAATGCACAACTTTAAAGGAGATTTTCTCAATGTTTACATTTTTTTGCACCCTCAGATTCCAGATGTTCAATAGTTGTATCTCAGCCAAATATTGTCCTATCCTAACAAACCATACATCAATGGAAAGCTTATTTATTCAGCTTTCAGGTTATGTATAAATCTCAATTTCAAAAAATGTACCCATGTGACTGGTTTTGTGGTCCAGGGTCTCATATATTTTAGTAATCATCATTAATGAAAGCTTAAGCTCAAACTGTTTTGGACATTGTGTTATATATGGAATCGGAGCTTTAAACCTTTTAGCGCCTCAGTTTTCGGTACATTAACTCCAGTAATGCATTTACTAATACATTATTAAGATCAAAAGATAAAGTATCTGTTAAAATTATTTAATGGAGTTAACATGTATTAACAATAAACATTGTTGTATTTTAAATAATTAATTAATTGTATTAATTTATTAACAAATGTAATACTCATTGCTACCTTATTGTGAATTGTTACCAAATATATAATTATATATTTTATAAATAAATATCTATATATAAAAAAAGTGTTTTATATATTTTTTTTAATTCTTATTTTATATATTTATATATATATATTTTTTTTAATAAACATATAATTATATTTATTTAATATTTTATTATTTATTATGTATTTATATTATTAAAATATTTATATATTTTGTATAAAAATGATATTTTTTTGGTGCCGTCAAATAGATTAATCGTATCTAAAAGTTTGTGTAATATATCTTGTAACATATGTCTGTGTATACTATATATATATATATATACTGTATATGTGTGTGTATACTTACATATATACATATATATTTGATGTATATGTATATACACACACACACACATACATATATATATATACACAAATATATTTTATAAACACAAAATGTAATGTTGCGATTAATGGATTTGACAGAACAATTTTTTATATATTTAAAAAAATATATATAATAAACATTCTGTATTTATATTTGTGGTTTACTATTTGATCATTTGTATCCTTCTTACATTTACATTTATGCATTTGACAGACGCTTTTATCCAAAGCGACTTACATTGCATTTCAAGGTTCACATTTACATTATTATCAGTTCTTGCTTTCCCTGGGAATCGAACCCATGACCTTGGTGTTGCAAGCGCGAGCGCTCGACTGTTTGAGCTACAGGAAAGCTTGTTCTTGAATCGTTCCTCCTGATATCCAGTGATTTCGTGTGATGTTTAACCGGTGTCGTGTGTCTCCAGACGACCTCGTCTGCCCTGAAAGGAGCCATTCAGCTGGGCATCGGATACACCGTGGGGAACCTGAGCTCCAAACCCGAGCGGGACGTCCTCATGCAAGACTTCTACGTGGTGGAGAGCATCTTCTTCCCCAGGTCTGTCGGAGCAAGGCCAGGGTTTTACGCTTCTTTCAAACTGCTTACACACAATCTCTGAAACTATGGCTCCATTTCCTGAAACTACACACAAAACCACAAAACACACACACAACATGCAAAACATCAGACATCTCTTGCAAAAGTAAACACTTCATTAAAAAAAATTATGTTTTTGCATAGTAACTCTACACACTAACATCAAGTGCTATATATACATGTATATATATACACACTGAATATGCATACAAGCCAAGTCAGAAAGTCAAATTTATTTCTGAAGCGTTTTGTGTGTGTGTGTGTGTGTGTGTGTGTGTATATGGATATATACATAAATAGATACATAGCAATATGTATATATATATACATAAGTACTGTATAAACATATATGTAAATATATATACACATAAATATATATACATACACTACCGTTCAAAAGTTTGGGGTCAGTAAGATTTTTTTATGTTTTTAAAAGAAGTCTCTTCTGCTCACCAAGGCTGCATTTATTTGCTAAAAAACAATAAAAAAAAACAGTAATATTGTGAAATATTATTACAATTTAAAATGACTGTTTTCTATTTTAATATATTTTAAACTGTAATTTATTTCTGTGATCAAAGCTGAATTTTCAGCATCATTACTCCAGTCTTCAGTGTCACATGATCCTTCACAAATCATTCTAATATGATGATTTGATGCTCAAGAAACATTTATGATTATTATCAGTGTTGAAAACAGTTTTTTACATTTTTATTTCATGATGCTTTGATGAATAGAAAGTTCAAAAGAACAGCATTTATCCGAAATCTAAAGCTTTTGTAACATTAAACACTAACGTTCAAAAGTTTGGGGTCAGTAAGAATTTTTATTTTATTTTTGGGGGAAATAAATCAAATAAATCAATACTTTTATTCATCAAGGATGAGTTAAACTGATCAAAAGTTACAGTAAAGACATTTATAATGTTAGAAAATATTCTATTTTAAATAAATGCTGTTCTTTTGAACTTTCTATTCATCAAAGAATTTTGAAAAAAAATTGTACACAACAGTTTTCAACACTGATAATAATCATAAATGTTTCTTGAGCATCAAATCATCATATTAGAATGATTTCTGAAGGATCATGTGACACTGAAGACTGGAGTAATGATGCTGAAAATTCAGCTTTGATCACAAGAATAAATTACAGTTTAAAATATATTAAAATAGAAAACAGTCATTTTAAATTGTCATAATATTTCACAATATTACTGTTTTTTATTGTTTTTGATCAAATAAATGCAGCCTTGGTGAGCAGAGGATATTTCTTTTAAAAACATAAAAAAATCGAACTGACCCCAAACTTTTGAACGGTAGTGTATATATTTACACTATAAACAGAAATTCAAAGGGGTAAAAATTATTTCTTTCTCAAAACACTGAGTTTTGATTTCTAAGTGATCAGTTTATGTGTAAGTGTTTTCAAAGAGCTGTTAGTTTTGAGTGATGTGTCTAATGTAGAGAACTGTGTTTAGAGTTTTGCAAAAAGATTTTAATATACAGTAGCAAACTGAGTGTAAAGCATAATTATAATGAGCTTGTAGTTTTGCAGATTCGGTATAATGAGTGAATGGTTTCACTGAGCAACACTTTTAGTGTCTAAGCGATTTTGTAAACACTGTACTTTGTAAAAACGTTCTTACTTAAAATTGTTGTCTTGTTTCTAGTCCAAATATCTAAAAATTCTTAAATTAAGATGCATTTACGTACTAGATGAGTAAAGATAAGATATTTTGTCTTGTTTTCTGGGCAAATAAATCAAAATTAAGTGAGTTTTTGCTTAAAACAAGCAAAAATATCTTCCAATGGGGTCAGAAAAATAATCTTGTTTCTGTTTGAATTAACATTATTTTTCTGACCCCATTGGTAGATATTTTTGCTTGTTTTAAACTTTAAACGTTTTAGCTTTTTATTACCAGTGCTTTTGCTAACAGTGACATGTGACCCTAAGTCACACTGAGCATGAATGAAATGATCCGGATGTCATGTGATGTCCTCCGTGTCTCTGTGTTTCTCCCAGTGAAGGCAGTAATCTGACTCCAGCGCATCACTATCCAGACTTCAGGTTTAAAACATACGCTCCTGTGGCGTTCCGCTACTTCAGGGAGCTCTTCGGGATCCGACCCGACGACTATCTGGTGAGACGCGTCACACACACACACACACATCAAAACACCCTACAAACACTGCCTTCGACACACTCAGGGGTGTTTATGCTCAAACAGCAACATAACACACTAACTAAAGTTAGAAAAGTGAAATCATACTCAACCACCACTTTAAAGGACTTCATTTAAGTATGAAAGTTGCAAATTTAACTTTAGGGAATATCGGATACATTGAATTTTTTTTTTTTTTCAGGATTCTTTGATGAATAGAAAGTTCTAACCCCAAACTTTTAAACACTAGTGTATGTTTGAATAAAATATAATTGTTAATAATTTTCACTTAAAAAAATAAGTAGTACACAATCTTGATCCATTTGTCTTTATTTTACGATTTTCAAATAGGCAACTTTTTTGCTTTGAATCACATGTTGTAATGTTCATATTGAAGAGAAGTGCTTTGGATCTTGACTCTATATTGAAGAATCATTGAGAGTGAAACGTTCATATCGGGCAGAGCTGAGGGTCATGGGAAGGTTAATGCGTAATTATGATATGAGAGTCTGGAGCTAAAATGAAACCTAAACAAATTAGCTGTGTGAAAGCACATGGCCACTTTATAAGCCCACATACACACACACACACACACAGACACACTCACACTTACACACACACATCTAGTTTACTATCTTTGTACTCTCCATAGACGTAATGGTTTTTATACTGTACATGCTGTATATTCTGTCCCCTTACACTAACACCAGGCACGGATTAACGCACGGGCCTACTGGGCACTTGCCCAGGGCACTGGGCCAGCAGGGGGCCCTGTCAAATTTACTGTGTCTATTCTTTTCAAATAATTATTTTTATTTTTATTTTATTTTCAGTAAAATTGTGTTAAATATTGAGGAATAATGTGATTTTTTTTTTTTTTTTTTTGCAGTTGCAAAGTATTAACTTGTAAATAAATCAAATAAATAATTTTAATGTATTGCCGCGCTGTTGAGAGGGACATCTAGAGGCGAGTGAAAAGCATTGCGTAATATAAAAGTCACGCGTAGAAGACGGTTACTCAAAAACCAAAACAAAAATGAGTTTAAAACCTATGGGCTTATTTTTTTAACGAAATGTCAATCTTCATCTTTATAACAGAAGATAAAAATACAATACAACAATCATCAAGATACAGTAAATCTTTAAATGTGTAACGGATTGTCTCCTTAAAAAGTGTCTTTTGTGGTGGAACAAGCAATGCTATATAGCATCTTAATTTAATCTTTGTTTTATTATTTTAGTTCATTAACTAATTGTTAACTCAACTAATTTAACGTAAAGACCTGGATACTAGAATTACTAATTAAATAAATGTCAACTAGCCTAAATGCATTGATTAGAATTGCCATTGACTAAAGATTTTTCTAGTCGACTAATCTCACGTTAATATTAATTTCATGCATAAATCTTGCCGCAAAGCACCGGCAAAAGCAGGCTAATGATAATATGTCTAATTTTTTTTTTTTATTATTAAAAAATAGCCATTTTTATTGTTTAATAATAAAAATATATATTTTTAAATCAGTGTCGGCTGCAAACATATCTATATCTCCGCTGTAAAATGGATGCGCCTTTAGAGAGAAATGCACCTTTCATATCATATCAGCCTAATCAGCCGGTATTTGCTTTCGATTCAAATTTTTTCGTTTAAAAGTGGACATTTCAAGCTTTATATAGAAATATTCATCATGTCTGTGAGGCTATACACTGTGTTTCAGTTCATTTTTTAGACGCGCTCCAGTTCACGCCACGGAGACCATGAAAGAGCGCCCTGTTTGTTTTATTTTATTTTACAAAAGCACAACGTTTTCTTGTTATTATGAGTTTACGAAAATAAAAGTAGCTACTTGCGACTGATGCATTATTCTTTTCTGTATATGACCAGGAAAGATTGAGTATTTCAAGTTGTTTCCACTGTTGATAGGAAACTGCAAGTGTT